>CM053412.1:510220-615433 GCA_028644305.1 Xerus rutilus
GCTCCTGCTGTGGGGTCAGGGCTCCTGGTGTGGGGCCAAGGCTCCTGGTGTGGGGCCAGGGCTCTTGGTGTGGGGCCAGGGCTCCTGGTGTGAGGCCAGGGCTCTAGGTGTGGGGTCAGGGCTCCTGGTGTGGGGCCAGGGCTCTAGGTGTAGGTCAGGGCTCCTGGTGTGGCGTCAGGGCTCCTGGTGTGGGGCCAGGGCTCTAGGTGTAGGATCAGGGCTCCTGGTGTGGGGCCAGGGCTCTAGGTGTAGGTCAGGCCTCCTTGTGTGGGGCCAGGGCTCTAGGTGTGGGGTCTGGGCTCCTGGTGTGGGGCCAGGGCTCTAGGTGTGGGGCCTGGGCTCCTGGTGTGGGGCCAGGGCTCTAGGTGTAGGTCAGTGCTCCTGGTTGGGGTCTGGGCTCCTGGTGTGGGGCCAGGGCTCTAGGTGTAGGTCAGGGCTCCTGGTGTGGGGTCAGGGTTCCTGGTGTGGGGCCAGGGCTCTAGGTGTAGGTCAGGGCTCCTGGTGTGGGGCCAGGGCTCTAGGTGTAGGTCAGGGCTCCTGGTGTGGGTTCAGGGCTCCTGGTGAGGGGTCAGGGCTCTAGGTGTGGGGTCAGGGCGCTTGGTGAGGGGCCAGGGCTCCTGGTGTGGGGTCAGGGCTCCTGGTGAGGGGTCAGGGCTCCTGTTGTGGGGCCAGGACTCTTGGTGTGGGGTCAGGGCTCTTGGTGTGGGGCCAGGGCTCTTGGTGTAGGGTCAGGGCTCTGCTGGTGTGGAGTCATGGCTCTCTGCTGGGTTTTGGGTCAAGGCTCTGCTGGGTTTGCGGTCTGGGCTCTCTCTTGGGCTTGTTGTCAGTGCTCTCTGCTGGGTTTAGGGTTGGTGCTCTCTGCTGGGTTTGGGGTCGGGGCTCTCTGCTGGGTTTGGGGTCGGGGCTCTCTGCTGGGTTTGGAGTCGGGCTCTCTGCTGGGTTTGGGGTCGGGGCTCTCTGCTGGGTTTGGGTTCAGGGCTCTCTGCTGGCGTGGGGTCAGGTCTCTATGCTGGGTTTGGGGTCAGCCTCTCTGCTGGCGTGGGGTCAGGGCTCTCTGCTGGGTTTGGGGTCGGGGCTCTGTGCTGGGTTTGGGGTCGAGGCCCTCTGCTGGGTTTGGGTTCAGGGCTCTCTGCTGGGTTTGTGGTCAGGGCTCTCTGCTGGGTTTGGGGCTGGGACATAAGTCATGAGTTGTGCAGGTGGTCAGGCTGTATGTGACTGGAACTCTGTGCAGAGGTCAACGTGCCAGGTGTGGCTCCCCTTGACCTTGGTGCAGTGAGGCCTGTGCCTGTGCCTAGGAGGTGGCTCCTGCCCTGTCAGACATCAGTCCATCTGGAGGAAGAGAGCACTGGGGAGGCCTTGTGGGGAAGGCGGGCCCTGGGAGGGCAAGGCCAGCCGTCCCGGCCCTAGCCCACCTGCTAGGTCATGTGGCCACAGAGGTAACTGAGGCCCAGCCGCCGCGGTCGCCAGCAGGTGAGGGGCTGTGGCAGCCTGCATGGAGAGGCCTGCACACAGCACAGCAGTCACGACAGGTCTACGCCTGTCCTCAGAGGACCACAGCGGAACACAAAGTGGCTTTGCGAAGGGGAGCTGAGTCCAGATCATGGCGGTGCGTCAGCATGGGGGTCGTGGGAGCCTGTGCGTGGGCTCCCGGGCCAGCCTCCGAGTGGAGAGCAAGCTGCAGCCTCCGTGGGGCTGCACTCGTGTGGGCCACCAGTGGGCCTCACCTAACGTTCACACCTATGCACGCCTATGCACACACGCCCAGTGCACCGGCCCAAGAGGCACAGCCGTGCTCAGGGTTGCTGCTGGGCCCTCACTCGCACTGTACACGGGCAGAGCCTGCAGTTGGAGGCCCCTGCACCACCAGGCTTTCTGGCCTGACCAGTGGACCCCAGGTGACCACCTCAGGCTTCATCCCACCTCGTGGCTTCTTGGATGCAACTCCACTGACTTTTGTCACCAAAATTTGAACCTTTGGCCTGAGTCCTTGAAAGACAGGCTTATTTCAACCCACTGGCCTCAGAGACCTGAGAAGAGCCACAGCATGTCCACAGCTTTACCATGGGCACCGCCGCCCACAGCGTCCACAGAAGGGCCCGTGCCTGGGTGTGAGGGCCGCCGCAGCTGCTGAAGGAGCATCAAGGTGAGAACGGTGGGCCTGTGCTCTTGCACGCTGTCCCTGCCTGCAGACCCTACTGAGCCCTGTGGGCCACAGCACCCAGCCCGCCTCAAGGGCAGGACCACTCTGTTAAACACGTAAAGGCCAGCCTGGTAGGAACACAGGCTGCCAGCAAGGCGCGCCAAGGTGGCCTGTCTTGCACAGAGGCTGTGCCCCATCCCAACCCTGACCGTGGCCAAGGTCCAGATGAGGCAGAGCTCACACCACAACCAGCTGTGCTCAGGCAACAGAGAGAGCAGGGGAGATGGGCCAGCCCCTCAGGGACGCCAGCTGCACCTGCCTGCTCACAAACCCCTGGCCTCTTTCTGCCACTAGAAAGTTCAAAATCAGAACTTGGCGCTGACGTCTCATAAAAAGACAGGTGAGAACTGTGTTTTTAATTTGACTTAGTGGTTTCTCAAAAAAAAAAAACCACAAAAAACAAACAAACAAAAAAACCAACTAGGACAAGCTCATCACCAGGGTACACAGTGGAGTCACGGAGACCCCCAGGTGCCTGGGAAGAGCTGGGGAAGAGCTTCTGCCTGGGAAGCCGAATGCTGGGAAGACCACGCGGACACTGGCCCCTCTTTTGAAGACACAATGTGCACAAATACAGTCTACCTGAATATGAGAGCCAGCCGTGGCGCCGACAAGATGGAGGCTGTAGCATTCTTGTGGCTGCGAGCTCACAGTGCTGTGTGCATTTGTGTGACTTCTATGCACTTATTGCATTCCTTCTGTATACCAGACATTGATTACTGCTGCAGAGTGGGCAGCTGCAGAACCAGCTGCTCCAGGGCAGCAAGGGCAGATGGTGCCAATCAGCTGGCCTGAAGCCTGAGGTGTGCACAGAGCAGCCTTCCTGAGCAGCCACTGCACTGAGCTGTGAGCACAGGAATGAGCCAGTGAAGGTGGGAAGGGGCTCCCAATGGGGGGCAGCCAGGGGAGACTGAGGGGGGCACTCATGACCCTGAGCCCTGCACACCAAGCACAGGTGACCACACCTCGCCAGCACACATGCGATGGGCTCAGACCAACTGAACAGTGCTGGCTGCCAAAGGCAGACCTCATGGGCACTGATGCCCTTTGAAGCTATGGTCGAGGTGTCTGCACAGAAAGCCTCTCCTGGGCTGAGGGGCCGTCCATGAGCAGGAAGGCAGCCCCCAGAGCACTCGAGCCCCAGGCACTTGGCACACACCTCTGTGCCCAGAGAGCAAAGCGCCAGGTCTCACACTCCTGCAAGAGAGGCGCGAGGCACTTCAGTCCGCCTCCTGCAGAGAATGGCCAGGCAGCGTGGTCCTCTTTGCCACACTAGCTGGGTGTTCTCTATAATTTAAGACGTGTTTTTCAATTACGTGCATGATTGCAGAGGCCAGCCAGGTTGGAGGCGAGCGCTCTCCGAGCCCACGCTGACTGAAGTGCCTAAGTTGCCTGCACACTGTACAAAATCAAGACCCATTGTGGCTGCCAGTGATTAGCCTAAGTACAGGACTGGCCATCTGCATGAAAATTCCAGTTGGTTCGTGTGCAAAAGTGTAAAAGCCACCAAGCCACTGGCCTCACGTGGTGGCTAGGTGGGGCGGCATCTTGAGGATAGAGCCTGGGGAGAGGGCGAAGGTGCCCAGGAGGGACTGATCTTGGCACAGAACCTATTCCAAAACAACACTCTGAATAGTCCTTTAGACAGTGGGGTCCACAGGCCTTTGCCTGTGACCCTAGTGGAGGCAAGGCCTCTGGGCCGCTCACAGCTGTCCTTGTCTTTCAGAGACACACCTATGAGACTCATCCGTCCTCCTTTGAAACCAAGTGTCAATGAATACTTGCTCTTTGTCTTTGGCCAGCAACCCCTGGCCAGCCTCTCCAGTCAACACGGTGCCCCAGAGCACAGGCCTCCACCTGCGGCCAGAGAGGTCCCCATTGTCTTGGGACAGCTGAGTTCCTGACCCCAGGACAGCAGCCATGGCAGGCTGCACAGAGCCACAGGCGTGAAGGCCCCAGGAAAAGGCAGTGTTGCTTCGGACACCTCACTCCTCACTTAACACTGCACCAGAGGCCAGCAGTGCTGAAACCGGGGCCAGCGTGAGCACAAGGCCACGGACAGTGTGAGATGGATGTTCCCCACTTCCCAAGGGCTCCTTGGGTGGCCTGGGCCTCCTGGGATGTGGGCATGGGGGTCTCACATAGCCCCCACGTGTGGCCATAGCACAGAAGGTCCCCAACGACAGAGAAGAAACAGCAGCTCTGGTCTGTGGCGACCACATGATGGCCACCAAGGTTAGCAGGCTGGCCTGCTTGTGCCCCCCCTGCTACCACCAGCCTCTCCCAGGAGGCCCCAGCAGCTCCCCCAGGGCGGCAGGGGGAGGTGCTCCATAGCACGTGCCAACAAGGAAGGGCGGGTAGGGCTGGTGGGTAGGTCAGAGAGGCACCGGCCCGGGAACCCCTCCAGAGGACGAGGACCCACAGAGCAGCAAGCAAACCCTGGGCAGCAGAGTCAGTGAGGAGACCAGAGGGCTCGATGCCCACCCATGCCTCTCCCGGCAGACAGACGCCCTGGGTGCCAGGGACACGCAGGGCCATCCCAGCACACGTAGGCAGGGCACACGGGCAGGAGGGCCTGCGCCGCCAAGCAGGAGCCCACTCCCCCAGGCCCCAGCAGCTGTTCTCAGGACACACCTGGAGCCTTCTCCACGAAGATGACCTTGGAGTCCTGCAGGAAGTTGTGGCCCGACAGCACCATCTTCTTCCCGCCGCCCACTGGGCAGCTGTCCGTGCTCTGCTTCTCCACGAGGGGCAGCTCCTGGGCTGAGCGCTGGGCTGTGCAGGTGAGAGGACAGTGAGGGCGGCCCCAGCTTCCCTACTTGCAGAACCTGGCCAGGGCTCCTGCCCCAGGGAGGCTGCCATCTGGCAGGACCGCCAGAACCAGGGACTGCCCCATCCCTGGGGTCTGTGAAGGGTCTCAAACCATACAACGTGGAGGACAGAGGGCACACTGCTCTAACTGCAGCCTGCCAGGAATCACTGCAAACCCTCAAACCTCTACATTTTGTGGTAACAACAGAACACTGCCCTCAGAAGCTAGAATCAAGTTCACCTGACCCTGGTGCTGGCCTCGGGCCCCTGACACCATGAGGCCTGTGAGCTGGGACTCAGCCTGAGGTGGGGGACCCACACAGTGGCTTGGGGGAAAGAGCAGGCAGCCAGGAGGCTTTGCTTTGTGACTGAGGACTCAGTCCATTTCAGAGCAAGGGCCAGGGCCCAAGATACAAGTGGGTGGCTGGGGGTGGACCACACGAGCCTGCAAGCACAGGAACTAGGGGCTTCTGGTTTGGCAAAACGGAGGAGGAGACGCTCTCCTGGCTGGGGCTGCCCTTCAGGTGACAAGGACAGAGCAGGTGGAGAAGGCAGTGGATGGCATGGTGACCAAGGGTGGGCAAAGCCTGATGCCCCTCATGAGCCCAGATCCCACTCAGGATGGGCACGGAGCTCCGGGAAGCAGGGAGTGGCAGGAAGGCACTAGTGCAGAGGGTTTTGTGCAGAGCTGACCAGGACCTCACTGCTGACCCAGTCAGCGCAGCAGTGAGCCAACGGCTGGAGCCTGCTGCTGGCCCTCCCTAGCCACCTCTGCTGGCTGCCACTGTGCCAGACATCAGGAAGCTCGCGGGCCACATACAAGATCAGAGGCACAAAAGCCTGTGGCACCAGGAAGAGGCACGTCAGGCACGGCTTACACCATTTAAGCTCGGGCCTGAGGCGAGCGCTTGCCTGACATGTGTGAAGCCCTAGGTTGATCCCCAGCACTGCACACGCACATGCACACACACACTCACGTGCACACTCACACACACGTGCTCATGCACACACACATGCACTCATGCACACTTACACTCACACGTACTCATGCACACACACGTGCTCATGCACACACACACGTGCTCATGCACACACACACGTACTCATGCACACACACATGTACTCATGCACACACACTCACATGCACTCATGCACACTTACACTCACACGTGCTCATGCACACACACATGCACTCATGCACACTTACACTCACACGTGCTCATGCACACACACACGTGCTCATGCACACACACATGCACTCATGCACACTTACACTCACACGTGCTCATGCACACACACGCACTCATGTACCCTCACACGCTCACACACACATGCACTCACGCACTCACATACACACAAGCACACGCTCACACATGCACTCACATATGCACACTCATGCACACACACGCACTCATGTACCCTCACACGCTCACACTTACATGCACTCATGCACCCTCACACACTGTCATGCACTCACAGGCTCATGCACATGCACACGCATGTATGCACACTCACAGGTACACTCACACATGCACACATATGCTTTCACACACGCACTCGTGCACACTCACACTCACGTACACACACTCACTCACACGTTCACACACACACACTTAGATCTGTCCAGTCTGATGTACTGCAGTGCCAAAGCCTTTTCTCAAGTTTCTGGAACATACAGTGGAGTGGACTCTGGTGTGCATCTGCCCCTGCAGTGTTTCAGGCTGACTTCCTGCTCTACTCTGCCCTGCAGGGTGAGGTCAGGAAAGCTAGAGTGCCAGGGTGGCTCTGCACTGCACAGCTGCCCAGGGGCATGCAGCTCAGCAAGACCACCCAAGGTCAACAGAGAGCTGGTCTCAGTGGCAGGGAGCAGGTGTTTCCCACAAACGCATGCTAAACCAGACATGGCCATGGGGCTCAACTCCAAGTCCACACCAGGTGAGGGAAGACAGGCCAGAGGCCAGTGCCTGAGGCCAGCTTGTCTCTGACTTGCTCCTGGAGAACATGTCCCCCTGTGGTCTACTCACAGCACTCGATGGGGTTCGAGGCGACCTGCAGGGACAGTGTCCGGCCGCTGGGCTGTGGCACGTGCACTCGGAAGACCAGCCGCACCCTGGTGTTCTTCCTGCCTATGTCCGTCTCCCCTTTCCGCAGTTCGATGTCTGAGTTTCTGAGCTTCAAAATCCCAGCACAGTCGATGCTGCCCAAACAAAAGGCCACAGCTTTGCTTTGGTCACTGTCGCCTGAACTTGAACTGCCCAGCCTCCTGCGCCCAGCCCACCCCACCCAGGTCCTGGCCAGCTCTTGGGCTCTGCCCCTCCTTGTGGGCGGCCCCACCCTATCTCCCCAGGAGAGGAGCAAGCAAAGGCCCTTGCCAAGAGCAGGCGGGATCCTGGCAGCCGCACCTACTCATGAG
Organism: Xerus rutilus; assembly: GCA_028644305.1. NCBI lineage: Eukaryota > Metazoa > Chordata > Mammalia > Rodentia > Sciuridae > Xerus > Xerus rutilus. The sequence continues at coordinate 517,645 of CM053412.1, forward strand.
CAGGACCTGAGGCAGCTGCATGGACGCGCCTGTCACCCTGGTCCAGGCGGGCCAGGACCCTCCCAGACGCCTTGGTCCCCCATCTTGCTGCAGCAGACATCCTGGAGCAGCCTTGGGAAGAGCCCCGTGACCTGCCACCTTCCCCGTGTGTCCCCAGCTTTCTTGAAAGCTGTGAGGGACACGTGAGGCTTGGGCCACTACTGCCTGTCTCAAGCACCCTTTTCTCTGAAAACCTTTTATTGGAGGCTCTGACTTGGTGATTCCGTTCACATCTAGACCCAGTCTTGTGCTCCACCTGCAGATTCTCCATGCAACGAAAGCCAGTGCTTCTTTCTCCACCAGCCAAGAGAGCAGGGGCTCGAGCTTGGGTGGCAGGCCGTGGGACCCATACACCCTCTGTCTGGTGGCATCAGCACCAGCAGCGCAAGTGTGCCACCAGGCTAGTCAGGGGAGGAGGGCAGCAGCTGCACACCCCGGGCAGGACAAACCTCTCCACATCGTCTGACCCCGGCAATTCCTGGGAACCTGATTCAGGATGAAGCCACCTGTGAGTCCTCACAGATAGATGCAAAGCCACGGTGGTGGGAAAGCTCTCCCTTGGTTTTGACTTGAAGGGTTTACAAGTTATAAATAGCGAAACAAAACTCTCACAAAGCCCCCACCTCGTTCCCGGCTCTGCTCAGCCGCTCAGCCTACCACGCCAGCCTCCTCGCTGCCCAGGGATGCCCATGGATGCCTCCTTGCTGCCCAGGGGTGCCCACGGACTCTGGCCCCATGGCCTCTGCATGTGCCGCTGAGGGCCCTGCACGGCCGTCCCTGCCTGTGTGTCAGCTCTCTGCCAGAGTCACCTGACCAGAGATGCTGCTCCTGCACTGCAGCACGGGCACCGAGTCTCCACTCCTGCCCCATCCCCATCCCTGCATATCTCATGGCCACCCGCCCGGGGACTGTGTTCCCATCTGTGTTCGCATGTCCACTATCCGTTCCCAGGGCCCAGGACTAGCAGAGGAGCCCCGCTGCGTGCACAGGGGCTGCGTCCAGGGCTGACGGCCACAGCACCGACCATCACTGCTCCTGGAGTGAGTGCACTCAGCCCTCTCGCCAGCTCCACATCCGCTCCCAGCTGCACAGTCAGGTCTGACTGCAGCTCAGAATGGCCACGTCAGCAAGGCCAGTCCCTCGCTGTCCAGAGACCAGCCCTCTTCACTTTCCCAATGTTCGCATTTCAACCTTCCTTTAATTTGGTACATTCAGAAGTAAACAGGAGTCGTGTTTAGGAGCTAAATGGAGACGCGGGGGGAGGTTCCCACACGAGACTCATTCTAGGTAGCAGTGCACACAGTAGCTGGAGCCCCAGAAAGAAGCGAGCCCGTTGCCATGACTGTGAAGCCTGTTGGGCTCGAGCGGGGGCACCAGGCCGGGGCTGCGGGCCTGCAGCTGCTTACATGGCTCTCATGTTGTTCTCTGGCAACAGCGGGATCTCCAGGACCTTGGTGTTGGACAGGATGGCCTCGTGGCTGGTGGTGGAGACGGTTTTCCCTGTGATCCGGTGGACCTGGTAGAAGGCATGTGGCCGCAGCAGGCGGTCGTCGGCCGTCCCGATGAACAGCTGCAGGGTGAGCGGCTCGTTCTCCAAATAGCCGAGTAGCTGGCAAGAGAGAAAAACTCCCACCAGGACTGAGCAGGAAGCTGGCCACGGGCAGGCTCTGAGGAAGAAGGCAGGCGGTGCCCGGTGCCCGGTGCCCGGCGCCCAGCCGCCGTCCTCCCTTCCTGATCCCTCACGCTGGCGCTCAGAGCTCCCCACTGTCCTGGGACGCAGTCGGCTGTGAACACGCCCGTCCTCACTTTCACACACACACGTGTGCCACCTGCACACACGCACACCACTCAGGCCACGTGCTCCTGTGTCGACCACCGCGGTGCTGCTGTGGGCGTCCTCTGCCAGGCGACCCTGGTGGCCTGCAGCGCAGCCGTCCTCTCACCTCCTTCCCACACGGCCACAATGGTTCAGAGAAGGCCAAGGCCGTGCGGGAGTGGGGCAGGACCCCGGCCCCCGGGACGGCCTGCTCGGCCCTCAGCTGACAGCTGGGCACACAGCCCGTGTTTGGACAAGCAGCATGCGGAGCCAGACCAGGTCGGATGTCCCTCTTCCGACCAGCGCACTGCGCCTCATCTCCCACCCAGCTGGGACCCGGGCCAGCTGCGGTCAGGTGAGAGGCCATGGGCAGCCAGGGGCAGACCCTGCATGGGGAAACACCCGCGACATTCCCATCATCCAAGCACTCAGCAGAGCCGCTGGTACCGCAAGGCCTCAGGTGCACTGGGCCCAGGGCCCACATGCCTGGAAGGGATGGACGTGGCCCAGAGCAGGCCAGGGCAGCCAGGCGCATCTGCAGGGTGGCGAGAAGCCCCCGCCACACCACAGCGAGCATCCACGTCTGGGCTCGCACAAAGACACTGCCCTTCAGGGTAAGTGGCCAGAGCCTGGGAGGCAGACGCAGGGCTGCCAGGCCCACGTCACAGGAGCCACCTGGCCTCCCTGGCCCTGTGTGCTCCCCCAACAGCTAGTTGGCCATCGCGGAACTGTGTGCTCTGCCTCTAGCACCACCAGCCACCAGCCGACTGTTCAAAGGAAAGCCCACCAGGAACAGGGCATCTCGTCCGCAAGGTGAACGCCAGGAGGCAGGCAGCCAGGCCATGCTCCTCCACAGAGGGCCTCTGCCAGCAGCCCCCTGGAGCCTCCAGAACCCACCACAGGGCCAGGTATTGAGACGTAACAGGAGGCCCTGCGGGCGCGGCTGCCCAGTGCCTGGGCTGCTCTACTCTGTGAGCTCTTCTTGCTCCTCACTTTGTCCCCAGCTGCATGGCCACTGTGAAGCGAGGCCAGCGTCAGGGCCAGGCTGTGCTCCCCAGGCAAGTCGCAGCGTGTGGAAACCTGTCCACGCTCCTTAGGGGGGCAACGCCCCCTGGAGGAGTGGCCCTAGCTGGAGCCAGCAGCCTCAGGGCAGGCCTCTGCAGGGGCTCGCGTGGTTGTCCTGAGGTCAGTGCCCTCAGAGGACGCAGGCCATGATCCCAGCCTCCAACCGCGCAGGATCTCAGAGTGTGGGCAGAAGTGGGGCTGTGGCCTGTGGCATGGCACTTCTGCCTGGCCCAGCAGCCTGCAGCCACTCTGCCCGAGTCCCCCAAGCTGGATACCCTACCAGGACCGCCTTGTCCCGAGAGGCCCAGGGCAGGCCGCATGCAGAAGGAGTGAGGACCCCGAGCCTGGGTCAGACTGTCAGCTCCCTGCTCCCTGCTGGGCCCAGCCTCTTCACGGGCAAGGCTCGGGGGCCCGTCAGACCTGGAAGGCTGGCCTGGTGTGTCCACAGCTCCCCCAGCCACACTCACCCCTTTGGGAAAGCTACAGGGTTACGTCACACCCCCCACCAGGAGGCCTGGACCCGCCCTCACCACCTGGACGGCACAGCCCCCATCATCCAGAGCCAAGACATCAAGGCCCTCCCAAGGGAAGCCTCTGAGGGCAGGCCAAAGGGCAACAGACCCCTCCAGGGGCAGGAAGTGAGGCAAGAACAAGGGACTCGGCTTCCTTAAAAGCATGATACTATAGCCGGGCGCAGTGGCACACACCTGTCATCCCAGCACTTAGGGAGGCTGAGACAGGAGAATCGCGAGTTCAAAGCCAGCCTCAGCAATGGCGAGGTGCTAAGCAGCTCAGTGAGACCCTGTCTCTACATAAAACACAAAATAGGGCTGGAGAGGTAGCTCAGTGGTCAAGTGTCCCTGGGTTCAATCTCCAGTACCAAAAAAGACTCCCCAAAAAACCCAATGCTGTGAGCCAACAGCACCTCTCCTGGAGGCACAGGCACTTCCCCAGACATCAGCCAACAGGTGGCCTGGGCATGACTCTCTGGAAACTTCCTGGAGACCTCGTGCAATTGGAGGGCAGGAGAGGACATCAACCCTCTCCTCTCTGAGAGGACCTACTCTCCCCCTCGAGAGGCCCCCTTGCTCCTTTCCAGTCCTTCCCAATAAAGTCGCGTCTGCCACTCTGAGCAACACATCTGAAGTCTCCCCGGCCAGATCCCCGAGTAGGAGAGGGGGCTTGTGCTGCCGCAGCACAGGTGAGCTGGGGAGGCCACCAGAGTATGACCTGCCTGGAAGCACAGCCAGGGCTCGGGAGGGCGAGGCGCCCTGAGTGAGTGGGCTCGTGGGAAGACGCCAACGCCAGCACCAGCCGCCCCGGGAGTGCTCAGACAGGAGCCGCAGGCCACCCTGCCCACCCCACTGGCTACTTGGCTTCAGCAGAACTCCACCCTCCAGGGTTGGTAGAGGTTTCATACCAGCGTGAGAAACACAATGAGCTTTAGAAACGGGAGACAGAAAATTGGGCCTGCCATTAGCTGCTGCTGGATCTTGATGTGGGCAGGAGAGGCCAGCCTCCTACAAGGCACCAGCCCTGCACATGTCCTTCATGGAGACACCAGGGCCGCAGCTCTGGCTAGGTGCTCGCCAGGCCGCTCTTCCAGAGGGGCCGCAGCATGGTGACTTGTTAGCCACTCTGAACTGCCAGCACATGGCACGGGCCAGCTCTGATACTGCCATAAGATGAAGAGTGCCCGGGCTGAGAGCACACTTCAGACAGGTCCAGCCCATCTGCTCCTCCAACCAGCAGTTCCTCGGCCACTGGCCACCACCGCAGCCAGCAATGTACTCTCCGTGGAACCAAAGGCTCATGGGGTGCAGATGCAGTAGTCTATGGCTCAGCAGGCACAGGAGGCTGCTCCAGGAGCTGCTGCAGCGTCCTCAAAGGGCACGCTTCCCAAAGGGTTCTGTCCCTGTGTCTGGCTCTCACACTGCCCCCAGTGCAGGCTCAGGAGAGCTTGGTCCTCTGTCCCTGGAGTCACATTTGAGGATGACAGTCACTGGTGACTGTGAGGTGGAGGCAAAAACCAGGCAGTGGCTGGCTGAGGGCTGACCCTGTGACCAGAGTCTTGCTAAGGGGTGTGTTTGTAGAAGTTTCTATTTCCCTATACCCTGCCCAGCGAGCACCCTGGAGGTCTCTTTCTCCCCAACCCAACTGAGACCAGCACAAGCCCTCAGGAAGTCACATTCAAGAGAGTCAAGTGGCTGCAAGAGCCTCCTGATTCCATCAACCTCATGTCCATGTGCAGCTTGGACCAGCAGGAACTGACCCTGGAAACCCGATGGCTGGAGTCATCACTCCTGAGTTCCTCAACTAGGAGCCATGGACTTTTATAAACCCAAGGGCTCAGGAAGGAGTCCTCAGCTGCTACCCACTGCCCAGCGTTCAGGAGCCAGATTCGTCATCAGTGAGCAGTGTGGGCATTGGCTACGCCTGGTTCGCCCTGGAGGCAGACACAGAGATCGGGGATCCAGGACAGAAGCCCTCATGTGTGACGGCTCATGTGGCAGGGCCGGGGCAGACACAGTTGTCCGCAGCCTCCACTGGGGCTGGCGGGACCACCACCCACTCTTCAGCCTGCAGCGGTCTCCCTAGTGACAGGCCTGCAGGATGCCACAGCTCTGGGTGCCAGAAGCTGTGCTGCACAGAAGTACACTGACCCTGTGGCTGGGTGGCCCACAGCCCAGACGTCAGCACGCAGCTCTGTGGGCCTTGGGTCCGCTGAACCTGGCGGCGCTCCAGTGCGCACAGATGCTGCACAAGCCCTGAAGAGAACTGGCTGGGAGCCCTCTTCCCTGCTTGCCGGCGCTGCCCTCATCTCTGTGGTGTGGCCACTGTCCACAGGTCTATCACTTCAGACTGATGCCTGCTGTATAGAAAGCTGCGTTCCTCCTGACACACAGGCACCAGCCAGACTGCCCACAGGTGCTCTCAGGCCACATGTGAGTAGCACGAGTGGAGGGCACTGACCACGAGGCCCTGACCCCTGTGGAGCTGTGGTCAGTGCCAGTGGAGCCAAAGCACGGGGTGTTCTCTCCCCAGTCGCTCTGCCCACTGAGCACACGGATTCATGCAGAGCAGAGGAGCCTGACCCCCAAGTCTTTCTTCTGCAGGGAAGCACAAGTCTACAACAGCGCCCAGTGGGGGCCGAGGGGCAGGCCTTGTCCCTGGTCTGCAGGGTTCTCAGGCAGCCATGCTAGCTGTCTTCATTTGCTAACTTGCTAAGAAACCCTTGCCCTGTTGGACTCCTCGGCTGTGTTACAGTATGGGGAAGGGAAAAGACAAGCAGAGACTCAGGGCAAATAGTGCCACTTAGTATTCTGTTTTGAGAAATTTAACACAAGAATAAATAAATGAGCCTTAGACCAAAACCCTCTCGGTGGGCAAGGCTCAGAGCAGCCTGCGGCTCCAGCGTGGCTTGGCTAGGGACAGATGACTTTAAAATGACAATTTGCAACTCCCCAGGGCCCCTGCCATGGCAGCTCTCTGATGCGCCCGGAAGGCAGTGGGTTTGGGGTGTGAGTTTGTGCTCTAGAAAAGGTGCCGTCCCAGTGCAAATGGGAACGTCCAGGTCTAACCTGGCAGGTACACGTGGATTATGCGAAACGCGGGGCTCATTCCAGGAGGGAGACTTGGCGTCTTCACGCCCGCCGCGGTCTCCTGCCTCGGGCATGCAGCGGCATCTGTCAGAGCCACGTCTGCAGAGCCGCCTGTCACACAGCGACCTCTCTGCTTCGCCTCAACTACACAGAACGAGCCATCCTGTCCCCAGGTGTGACAGCCCTGCGTGGCCTGTGCTCGGGCGTCTGCTTTTAGCTCCTGTGCAAACCTCAGCACTTTCAGAACAAGGTGACAGGCACACAGGACAAATGTATTCACCAAGGCTGGTGCCATCCGCAGCGAGGGCAGCACAGACGAACGAGGCAATCACCGGGGGAACCTCGCCGGACACACTCGTGCAGTCTTCCTCCCAGACACCGTGAGGTTGCACTCAATGGTTTAAAAGGGAAACTGTATTTAAGACTCAGAAGTAACATCTGCACTTCACAATACCCCAAAAGGTGTGCAGGGAGGGAAAAGCCGGCTCACGAACTGGCTTCCCCTTCTATTTATTTATTTTTTGTGTGGTACTGGGAACCAAACCTAGGGGCTTGTCTCACTATTCTAACCCACGTTTCCCCCACTGGGTTGATCTAAGAGCTCCTCTGTGCTGTACTCACACTGCCCCGAATCCCCGTTACACACAATACCGACGGGGGCCACGCTCACGAGACAGCCACCGGATCCTTCCGTGCCACTCTGCTGGTCTTCTGCCAGGGGCTGCAGCACGCTGGGCTCCCGGGCTCTGGCCACGGTGCCAGGGCCCGGCCCATCTGTCCTCGTGCTTCCCAGCCCACCGTGTGGGTGGTCTGTGGCCAGCTGAACAGGCCGCCCAGACCAGAGAGAGCACCCGAGCAACTGGCCTCAGTGCTCCAGATGCATGCAGGGCACGGCCTGTGGGACCAGAGAGGGCCACAGGGGGCCACCGAGGACTGTGAGCACCTTCCACAGCTGTTCCCAGGAGGACTAAGAGCAGCTCCACTCCACTGGCAGAGACTCCGAGGGTGTCAAACAGAAACCTGCACAATCTGCACAACGGTCGGAATCCCCCTGGACACCTGGCAGGTGACCCCGTGCCTCTGAGAAACCACGGTGAGACACAGGGCCCCAGCTCTGCTGCACGGCACCTAGGCGGGGGCTCGGGAGGCGGCAGCGCTGGGCTCTCGAGGGGGAGGGTCATGTGCAGGATGCACAGGAAGCGCTCCTGCTCTAGAGTGCTGCTCTAGGGTGCTGCTCTAGGGTGCTGCGTGTGTGCGTGGCCCACGTGCACACGGGCGCTGGTGCTGGCCTCCCGTGGGGCGCGCCCGTGCGGCGTGTGCTTGGAGAGGCTGCACCCGGTTTCTTTGTGTGCGATGAGCAAGGCTGAGTCGGCTCCACGGCGCGATGCTTGGTTCTGAGAGCACCCAGAGAGCTCCGGGGCTGGGGTGTGGCTCAGCGGCACAGCGCTTGCCCAGCGTGCAGGAGACCCTCAGTTCACCCAGCACCTCACGCAAAACCCTGCATTTCATGTTATTTCATTCCACAGTGCAGTGAGCCCTTGACATGCCCGACACGCAGGCAGAAAGGCCACGGGTCCTGGACGGAAACCACTCGGGAAGGCCTGTGAGCCAGCCTCCCACCCTGCCACACCCTTCCCCACTGGCCTCCAGGATCTGGTGTAGTTTCTGACCTAAAAGTCATCCTGTTGCTTCCGAATGAGCCATGTCACCTAGCTTCCAAACAGGAGGCTGATGGCCCTGCTACACCATTGGCCTGCAGCTGAGAGGTTGGGAGTGCCACTCCCTGGCCTCTCCTGGGAGTCTGCAGCTACCCTCTGGCTCTGCAGCCCACACGGCTGCTTTGAATGCCGTGTCTCCTGGAGTTAAAGACCAGCCTGCTTTATTCCCAGGTCCTGGCAGAGTCGGTCTCGGCACCAGCCTGGGCTGCAGTTCCCAGGGCATTTGTACCCCGTGAGGCTGGGGGCAGGGAGCTCAAGAGCACAAGGAGTTCGGGGTCCTGACGCCCATGCACCCTTGTCCTGTCAAGACCTCAGACCTCCACCAGATGTTGACTCCATGACATGGCTTGGTGCTGCAAGCAAAGGCAGGACACAGGAAAAGGCTCATGACTAAACATCAGACAGTGTGAGGTGCGGGTCAGGGCAGGGGCACCCGCCTGGCGGTGGGCCGAGCAGCAGCCAGGACGTGCCTGGGAATCAGCCACCACACCCTCCTCTACAAGGAAGGGCTGTGATCAAAGGAGGTCTGCCTCACTCACCGGCCCTGCATCTGGGGTTTCCCCAGAGACGGTCACTTCCCTAGCCCACAACCCCAACCTGCAGAAAGATCCCTGAACAGGGACACAGGGTGCCCCTCACCCCACACTCTTGGTCCTCCTGAGTGGAGATGCCACTGGTGTATTGCAGGATCTTAGGTACCCATCCGTAGCTGCGCGGGCGGCACAATGGGGACCAGGCATAGGCCTGACTCCTGCCGGAGCTGAGGGGAGAGGCTGAGGAGCAAAGGAAGCACCACACCCCTGGGCAAAGCTGAGCCGGGGGTCCCTCAGCCGCTCATCTCCAGCCACTCACATTGACCAGGGGAACCTGGAGCAAGGCTGCAAGGTGTGCGGGCCTGAGGGTCCCGGGGCCCCAGGCAGGGTGGGAAGGGTGGCTGGCCCCACCCACACCAGGTGGCCTGGACGCTTCCCCCCACCCAGGACCAGCGATGCAGACCCTGGGGCTGGCCTACATGTGGGCAGACTCCCACCCACACCCGAGGCCCCAACTCCACAGGCACCACAGCTGCAGCTAGGAGCCAGCAGGTGGCCGAGGCCCTGTGAACACAGACCCCTCCACTGGCAGTGCCCAGCACGTCAGGGAGCATCAGAAGGCCGGGGACTGGGGAGCTTTCAACTGAGGAAGGTTCTGCGCGGAAGCACCACATTCAGCATCTCCAATTAAAACATGCGGAGAAGCGGGCCTCTCTGCAAAGGGGAGAATCATTTAGACACAGAGCACCCTCAGGATCCGCCCAGGGAGGTGTCTGGCACAACCCAGAGCCAGACTGCACTGACACCCATGCCCCACCGCAGGTTCTGGAAAGCTCCCCATGCCAGGGGCCAGGGCGCCCACGTCCTGTGGCATGAGGACCTGCCCTCCACGGGCAACAGGCCCCTCGAGGGACCCTCTCCACCCAGAACCCACACAGGACTGTGCGGTGCTTCTCTGTGGGACACAAAAGGAGTTCCAAGCTGGCAGGGCAGCCCCACAATGTGGGAAAGAGCCACCTGCTCCTCCGCCCCTGGAAGATCCTCAGGCTCCAGAGCGACACCCCTGGCCAGCTCCTGACACCACATGGCCCTGGGCGAGCGGCTCCTCTCTGCAGGGCTGCTCTGTGCTGCCTGCAGCACGTCTTTCTCTCTGTCCTTGGGGCTGGACCTCTCTGAGGTCCTAACAGGGCACAATTTGGTGGGTTTGCTTGCACGCTGCACAGAGGGAAGGGACTGGTGGCACATCTCAAGTGTCCACAGGATGGATGGAGGGAGCTCTGGATGCTGGGCCATCAGAGTCCCCAAAGGTGGCGAGGAGGGGCTAGGGACAAGGAGTGGAGGGGTGGCAGGCCCTTGAGACTCAAGAAGGGCTCCCTGAGTCGGCACTGCCATGCCACATCATGGGACCTCGGCCACGGTCTGACTGACCTGTCCCTGCCCCGGAGGTGCTGCTGAGGAAGTCCACGGGCACAGCCAGTGAGGCAGCTGTCCACCTTGGCAGGGCCAGTTGTTCTCCCCTGGGAGGGTGGGTGCTGACGATGAGCCCGTTCGGCTAGGCCTAGCACAGGCCAGAGGGTGCTTGCGAACCCCAGCAACCCCCCCACAGCCTGGGCAGGACCAGCAGGGAGCAGCCACACAGCAGGTTCAGGAGAGCGCCCCCTCCAGGCCACTCGGGACAGCACTCTTTAGAACGCAGCTTCCTACCCTCGCCCAGGAAGGCCACAGGTCCACATGGGAGGGGCCTGCATGAGACCTGTGGGAGGGCCAGCTGGGGACATGCTATCCTCTTCACTCAGATGCTGATTCTCATCTGGACCCAGAGAAGCTGCCTGCCCCATTGGCACCAAGCAGGGTTGCTAAGGGGGACCCACTGTGTACCGGTGGGCTTGCGCCCACACCTCCACTCTGAAACCACCTGGAGAGGGTTCTGCCCTCAGAGAGCATTCAGGAAAACCACTCGGAATACGCAAACTTTGCATGATTAAGGGAAGTCACTGGCAAAGCGTGCACCCATGCTGGGGATATTCCAAACTCTCAGTGCTCCTGAGTTGGAGGCTTGGCTAGGGACATGAGCTAACGATCCCATGCTCTGGACAGCGCTGTGTGCAGCTGTGCGTGGAGTCTGCTCCAGGGGGGGTACGGGCAGTGAGGACCTTGGCTCGTCTCCATGACTCTGTGGGACAAGGAACTCTGTAGTGTGTCTAGAAGCAAAGCTGGGAGCCCACTGGACCACCTGCCTTCAGCGGCCAGCGAAGCTCAGCAAGGAGCCATCTGCGTCCACAGGCGTCACAGTGGCCATGGTGATGGCAGGGCCAGCTCCTCGTTCACACCGACACGGTGGGAGCTGCCATGGGACCGTCCCTGGCACCTGGTGCACTCCTGCGGGACCTGTGGCTTTGCTTTGGGGAGGAGCATGGCAGGAGCCATGGCCACAGGCTGACAGTGCATTCTGGGGTGGCCAGGCCTTCCTCACAGCACTTTTGGGAACCTGTCCACATCCGTGGGAGTGACCCAACCCTGGGACTGAGCAGTGTGGGCAGAGGGGAGCACCTCCAAGAACCCTCGGCCTTGTGCCCGTGAAGTGGGAGGATGCTGCGCTCACCCTGAACCTCCTGGGAAAGGAGAGGCCCCAGGTGCTGAGCCCAGTCCACAAACACCAGCCCACACCTGTGCAGGCAGCAGGGCGCAGCTGCACCTTCCTCTCCACAGGGCGCCTTGGCTGGGGGTCGCCTGGACGCCATTGGCTCTCCAGCACGCACCCTCCCTGGGCCTGCACGGTTTGATCAGGCAGCACTCACTCAGTGACAGCCGCCTCATGCACGAGCTTCTGTGAAACCCTGGCTCTCCAGCCAAACAGCCCGGTTTGGCCAGACCAGACACCTGAGAAGTGGCGTGAGGCGCGGGTGAGAGCAGGCTCTCGGGAGCCTGTGCCTGGCAACGCTGGCACTCTGAACTCTGGGACCCAGGGAAAGACACTGCCTGCAACGCAGACTAGCTCCAGGGAGGCCCACGGAGACGCCAAAGTTAGCCCTCCAGGAACAAGGGCCTTCTGGCGGGCCTCATCCCTGTCTGCTGCTGGATTCCTCACGTGACTGGGAAAGCGTCTGCCATGGATCTGTTGGGGCAAAGCTGGCCTTCAAACCAAGAAGCCTGAGGAAATTTCCCAGGACCACTAGGACCTGGCTGGCCCTCCCCCTCCCCTACGCCCACGGCACCAGCAGGACCGCTCTGCTGGTCCCTGACACCTGGCCTCATCCCCCAGTGCTCCCCGACCTTTAGCACCCCATCTTGATGCCCGTACCCTGAGCGCACACCTCACACCCACAGATGGAGTTAAGCTCCAGGGTGCTGTCCACGACCCTGTCCCAGCCATGCCTGCTGCTGGTTGTTTTGCTTTTTGGTGCTGGGGATTGATCCCAGGGGGCTCCACCACTGAGCTGCACCCCAGCACTTTTCATTTTTTATTTTGAGACAGGGTCTTGCTAAGTTGCCCAGGTTGGTCTGGACCTTGCGATCCTCCTGCCTCAGCCTCTGGAGGCACTGGTATCACAGGCAGGAGCCACTGTGCCTAGCTCAGTGGCTGGTTCAGACCCCTCATGGGCTAGGTGGGGGCTATGCTGGTCACTGCACTGAGGAGTCACAAACTATAAGCCTAAAATGCCAGGCCCTGGGTGCTCTGCATGTCAGTGGTTAATTATTCAGGCACAGCAGCCTCTCGTGCAGGCCAGATGCTATCAGCAAGCTGTTCTGGTGATGGGTAAACGGAGCTGAATTCTGTGGCTCCAGGTCACTCAGATTCCCTCGGGGCAGAGCCCTACCTGCCTGAGGGCAGAGCCTTGCTGAGGCCCAGAGGCCTCCAGGACACACTCCCCAGGGTGCAACTCAGGAGAGCATGGGGCCTCAGCTCCCCCCACGACAGCAGGGACGGAAAAGGAGAACTGACCGCCAGGGGGCTAGCCCGAGACAGGAGGACCCCAGGGTTTGTCTAGCGTCCTGGGCAGTTCTTTTGGATGGCCTGAACCAGGCATCTTCTCTGTGGAGGAAAAGCACTTCTGAAGGGCCACGTGAGCCCACGGCACTCCCTCTTGGGCTTTGATGCCCTGCCTGTGCTCTGGAGGCAGCTCTGGAGCCCTGCCTCACGGCCCTTCCCCAGTGCCAGGCAGACCCAGGGCCCTACCTCTCACAGCCAATGGCTGCTCGACTGCTCCAAGGACATGTCCACAGGAGGCCTGGGTGGGGCTGAGCATTCTGGCCTCCTACAGTAGGGAGACGATGCTGGGGGCAGCCACGTCCACGCCTGCCCTGGCATCAGAGACGGCCTCCCCTGCCGCTCTTGTCTAACTCTTGGGCTGTGCTGGGGTTTGCATGCTGCACACCATTGGCTTTGATCTTATGGACAGACTTTTTAAAACACAGAGAAAGTAAGACTGGTGTATTCACAGAGAGAGCAGAATTTTTAATAGGCAAAATTGCCAACATGCGTGGTGAATCTGAACGGTCACAGCAGCAAAGGTGACCACTGAGCACGAGACGGCTCAGGGGCTGCTGTGCCCAACACGCTCTGTGGCCACAGTGCTGCGCACCCAGTCTGAGAGCAGGGAGGACTGGGCGTCAGCGCTGCTGGAGCTGAAGGACACGCAGAGGCACAGTACAGGAGAACTCTGTGGTCACACGGCGTCCACGGCAACAGAGAGTTTTCTATTTTAGTATGTTTTATAGTTATATGCAAATTCTATTTTTACCCCATTCGTAGTCCACCAAGAAAGAAAATAAAGCCCCAGTGCACCTCTCTTGCTGCTTGCCCCATGCTGGCAGGGACACGGGTGCCCTCTGCACGGGCACAAGAAAGCCTCCCAATCACAGATTCCTCGTGGTGAGAAATGCCCACAGACCTGGCGTTTCCTTTTCTTCAGGGCAGGGGGCAGGTGCCCGGGGGACGGCTGTGCTGAAATACCACCCTCCGCCCTGACCGCTGCTCTTCCCCGACATGTGCAACTGATTTTAAATAATTGCGAAGACACATTTTAAAGACACTTTAAATGACTGTTTCAAGCCTCACAATTCCTCCCAAAGTCTCAGTTCCTCCACATTGTCTGTGTGGCAGGCGGCTGGGGTCAGCCCAGGAGCTGTTCCCGAGGTGCTGGCGAGAGCGCAGTGTGCGGTGGAACCAGGTGTGTCAGGAGCCCCCAGCGGACGTGGGAAGGGGTCCGTTAGACTCTCCACCCTCACCACCCACTTCAGCCTCCGAAAAACAGCCTCGCGACCACCGCCTATCAACCCCTGCACTCGGCAAGCTCTGGCCGACCCTGCCTTTCCGGACAGAGTTCCAGCTACGCCCTCCGCTCCGCAGCCAGCACCCCTCACCGGTATAATCTAGAACAAATGGGAGTGCTCAGCCAGTTTCTCCACTGCTGGTTCCCGCGCCTCCTCCTCTCACAGGCTCATTTCCTCTCCTTTTTAATATCTTTCCATTCAGCAATAATGCACTTTCATTCAGGGAAAACATAGCGAGACAGGGAGGTAAATGCCTGTCGTTATTTAGCACAACTGAACACGAGCATTATCTGACCTGCTTCCACCTGAGAAGGTGGAAGCTTAAAATGTCAGCTGGCCGCTGTGCGCTGATGTCTCCTGCATTTTCTCACGTCAAGCAGCTAACAGAGTGGGTATTAATTGGCGTCAAGCACACAGGCCACAAATATCACCTTAACACCATCTGCGAGCACGGCTAAAGTGCTCTGCCTCTGCGCCTCGCCCGCTAGTCCCAGGCGGCTGATTGCTGCGTTGGCAGGCAGCCATTTGTCTCCACGTGCCCCCGCCCTCGCGGGCTTTTTATTTACCTAATGGAATAAAATAGAAATACAGGGTGCCCACTGAGCTCCCCTCTGGTTTGCATCATTCCCTGGATCATAGGGGATTCGTGATGCTTTGTGATGTTGGGGCACTGGAGGAAATGCCCTCTCTCGATGGCTCCGTGTGGCTGGAGCCCTGTCCGGGCAGCAACAGTACCCTGGTAGCCGAGCCTCTGAGCCCACAGGCACAGCCAAGGGGATGCTGGCCCCTGCGCAGCCATTAGGATTTCACGTCAATGTCCAGCAGAGAAGAGACAAGCTTGGGTCAGCACACTGGTCCCTCTTGGCCCCCACATGCCTTCCTGGCTGTCATTGCTGGACACTCTGCCTCTGTGGCAACTGGACGCTTCCTTTGCCAAGATATTAATGAGGAAAGGAAGTGCCACCAGAGCCACCCAGGGAGAGCCTGGCCCTACAGGGACCCTGCTATAGTGTGTGCCCGCTAGGCCACCTCCCTCAGACGTGGCTCAGCAGGCTGGTGAGAACAGCCCACCCTGGGTCCAGGGCCAGCAGCCCAGCACCTGCATTGCCACCAAAAGCCAGGCAAGGAGGTGGCCGGGCACTTCTGCAGAACCACTGCTGCAAGGAGAGCGCAGGGTCGTGAAAATCGCCACCCCATATGTCCACGTGTGCATAGACGTGTCTGCTGGACACAACTGCAAAGCAACTGCAGAGCGCCTGTGCAACTGTGCACGCTCAGCACGCCAGGCGGCTCCATGGGGGTCTGTCCCTGCCCCCGAAGGCAGCAATGCACACTCAGTGAAGCTGCCCCGGGCAGGGAGAGCCTGGCCCTGCAGGACCCTGCGGCTGGGCCACAGGGGCAGGTGCGGCAGTCAGCCCGGGCGGCGGGCGGAGGCAAGCGTCAGGAGGCTGGGGCAGGTGCATTTCTGACATTCGAGATTTCATTTACAAGGGGATACTGGACATAAGGCGGCCACAAGTCCAGGGCATCCACACCGAGGAGGACACGGGGACCTCACCACTGACCACACATCGGATTCAGCTGAGCTGGTTGGGAGACAGCAGTGTTCTAAACCCGAGGGGCGCCTGCTGGTTGTTGCCCGCGGCTGCCTGCTGCACCACGGAGCGCCGACGCCCGCGCAGAGCCGTACCTGCACAATGGGGTGTCCTCCGGCCGACGCCTTCACGGCCCCCCGGCTGCCTTCCGTCTCATAGTGAGCTCTGTGGTGGGACTTGGGCTGCACCTCAATCCGCAGCTCATACGGACCCGAGTGGGATGGCAGCTGCCAGTCGAGGGCGGGCAGAGACGGGCTGAAAGGGAGCAGAGGCAGCTGGTTACCACGCAGGGGAGCCCAGCCAACGTCCATCCCCACCACCAGAAGGGCTGTTTAACCCTCCCGACAAGAGAGGGTCCTGTTGACTGAGTCTTCAAACCAGAGGCCTGAGCCTGGCAAACGAGGACATGTCCCTGAAAACAGCCACACGCTCTGGAATCCTCTGCCCTGTGAGGCTAGGAAGCCTGGAGAGCCACCATGGGCCAGGCAGCCCTGCCGGCAGGAGTGGCCTCAGGGAGCAGTGCCCTGCACGCCTCCTCCACAACCCACCCCAGGCCACCCAGGCCTTTCTGGGGCTCCGGCTGTGGGTGAGAAGGGCTGCCAGGGCTTCCTGGGCCACCACGCTACAGACGGCCGTCAGCGGAGCCAGGACGGGCACAGACAGCACAGCCGTGTCCACGCTCCCTGCTCCTGCAGGATGCGACCCTGTGATTGGGTTCTAACCCGTGTGAGATGTCCTGGAAGCTCAGGATGGGACATCATGTTTGTCACCCTGTGGGCACAGCCTGGGCCACCACAACAGGAATGTGACCCTAAAATGCAGGGCAATAGGCACACCGAGTACCTGTGGCCAGAACAGACACACCGACACAACCTGAGCCGGGTTGAGACTGCCACGCAGCTGCAGAGGGACCTCGGCAGCAGTCGAGCCACTGCCCCGACTCGGGAGCACTGTGATGGGTTTGGCTGCTTTGTGGCCAGGCTAGCGGCTGCTTCCTGTGTGGGGCGATCATGTCACGTGCCCAGTTCCGCAGTTTCCAGCAGGCTGCTAGGCGGAAGGAAGAGCGGCTCCGCAGAGCTCGGCCGGGAGTGGGGGAGGCCTCCTGGGCAAGGCCACTCCATAGGAGCTCGGAGCAGGCCACCTGCTGCCAGGGAGGGCTCTGGCCAGTGGAGGGGCCATGGCTTGCTTCTTAGTGCAGGAGGATTCTGCCCCTCATCGCCCCCTGCACCTTGAGCAGGAAGAATGACACCGGTGTTGGGCACCCAGCATGCAAAGGCATGGGCTGCCCAAGGTGCAGCCCCAGCCGCGTCCAGAGCACCATCTGCACTTGTGCTGACACAGACATACACAAGCAAGTCTTTGATCTAAACAGAAAGACCACCTTTGGCTATAAAAGAAAAAATATTTACAGGGAAAAGAAATGGGCTACACCCACCTCCCAGGAAACTAAACCAAGAGTGATAGACAGGAAGGGATGCAGAGAGGGAGGGAGGGAGGGGAGAAGAGGCAGGAGGAAGAAAGGAGGCTCCAGTCTGCCCCTGGGAAGGCAGGAGCCTCCTAAAGGGGAAGCAGTCTGAACCCTCCCCAGCCGCCTCCTACATAAAAATGATTTTGTGTGAACAGTCTGCTCCTGAGTCATTTGCAGGTTTATACCTCAGTGTGTGCACAGCTTACAGTAAGAATGCTTTACAAAATAAATATTGTAATACAGACAATTAAGATCGTTGGTTTTGGTTGGAAATTTTCAGCATGAAAATTGGCAGCTCACCAAAGACAAACCAAAACCAAAACAAAACAAAAACAAAAAAACAAAAAACCGCAAACCTGAGCCTTGGTTCAGAGAAGAGACCTGAGACTAGAGAGCAGAGAGGTGGGCAGCCACCTGTCTGCTGCCCATTTGGAGTCTAACCGTGCCCAGCTCTGCACCGCCAGAACTGCACTGCTGAAGGCCTCAGCTCAAGACAGATCTAACGGTGAACTTCAAACTCGCCTTTGACTTAGCTTGCTCTTTTAAAAGGTTGCACAGAATCCTAGCACTTAGGGAGGCTGAGGCAGGAGAATTGCGAGTTCAAAGCCAGCCTCAGTAACGGTGAGGCGCTAAGCAACTCAGTGAGACCCTGTCTCTACATAAAACACAGAATAGGGCTGGGGATGTGGCTCAGTGGTCGAGTGCCCCTGAGTTCAATCCCTGGAACCAAAAAAAAGAAAAGGTTGCATAGAATGCTGAGCAGGTGGTGAGGCCCACCTCATGCACACCGAGTGAAACGTCCGAGGTCACCCACAGGCACACGCGGCCACACGTCACACTGTCACCTGGAGCCACTACTGTAGCTGGGGAGAGATACGAATCTCCGCAAAACAGAGATGCCTATATTTTCACAAAACTGCAAAGGCCACTTTGTACCTGGCTTTTCTTTTCTAAAAGAAAGATCACTGTGAGCATTTCGGCATTTTGATGAAAAACAGCACCATTGAGTGAACATGATCTGCAAGTTATCAGTAATGCTCATTACTTATAATAACGGTCGCTGCTACTGTCGAACCCTGGGTTGCTCCCAGTGCTTTGCTGTTGTAAACACCAGTGACAGGAACGTCGGCATGCTCAAATCAGGGAGCACCTGGAGCCCCAGGCTCCTGCTGCAGCCCCTCCCCTCCAGGCCCCAGGAAGCCACACCCCTCGCCAAGTGGTCACCACAGGGCTCCCAGTGTGCTTGAATCTCTGCAGACACTACACCTCAGAAAGGCCTCCTGTGCCGTTGTCCACCTCTTGTACTTAAACAGTTGCAACACTGAAAACCACATGCAGGGCACAAAGAATAGGTAAAAACTTCTGATCCACCAGTAGTAAAAGTCCTGGAAATATCTGGCCTCTAAGTGTCCACTTGATTTCCTTCCTGGACCTACTCAAGACGCCACTTCCCACAGCCTGGAGGCTGGTCTCCACCCCAACAGAGGCTGTCTGTCCAGAGGCAGTGGATGGGCCACTGGGGTAGCAGCCACTATTTCCAGGTGTGACAAGTGTCTGTTACCATTGTCTAGCCTCCTCAGAATGATCACTTATAAAGTACAATCTGGTGACTGCGTAGCCTGGATGTGGGCTCACACCCTCACGCAATGGTCAGGCCTCACAAGACAGTGATAAACACGTGTGCAGTCTAAAAGTGAACATTTCCTGCAAGCAATTTTTTCTCAATTCTGTGAGTCCTAAAGGCCTTGGGCTGGCAAAACAGTGTTGCCTCCAGCTTTCCTGTTCCCAGTGATGAGCTGAAGGGCCTCCGTGCTGCTGGGGGCGGAGGGTCGGGGGATGCTGAGCCAGGCTCCTGAGACACCCAGTCACCCGTTCCAGGGCACTGTGGCAGGTGTGCCATGCAGGTAGGAGCCCCTCACCTCTGCTCTGCTGAGACCCGCCTCTCTGGAGAAAGCCCGCCTCCCGCTGACTCTCAGCCCCTGGTGTGAAGCATGGGGAGGGACAGGCTCACAGGACAGAGGCCATAAGCACGGGGGCCACACCAGAGAGCATGGTGGTCTCACGCCCCCGGTTCCTACCCACAGCCAGGTGCACTGCCAGCTGCCTGAGCGCCAGGAGGCCAGGGCACGGTGGCCCTCGCGAGCTCCCCACAGACCCCAGCACAGCCCAGCCCCTCCAGCACCAGCCCCACCAGCACGGGTCGCTGCCAGTCCCAGCTCCCCTCCCCCACACAGGATTTCAGGGAACTGGCTGCGTTCCATGGTCCCACCAAACAGGGCCTGCACAGCTTCCAAGAAGCAGCTTCTTTTAGCACTTTGGAAAATTCATGTTCCTCTCTCTAGGACTCCGCCTCTCCGGCACACACCAGGGTGCCCCAGGGGCTCCACACACTACAGCTGCGTCCAGTCTAGGAGCCCCATTTCACCTGCTGCCCTGCACCTGGGCCAGGCAGAGAGTGAGGCAGGAGCCAGGCGGAGCCTCCAGGCCCTCAGGCAGCCCCGGCCCCGGCTGACAGCTCCTGGGGGAGGGGGTTTCCTTCACTGCACTTTCCACCAACATGAGTCCACCTGCCTGCTGAAGAAGCCGGAGATAGGGCCCCTAATGGCTCCCCAAAGCTCGCTGCGCTGTAGGGCGGGAAGAGGGTACGGAAGGAACTCATTCTTGGGCCTTCAGGGTTCCAGAGAAGGGACAGCTCCTGCAGGAGCTTGGGTGCCCTCCACCTCCTAGAGGAACCAGGCTGCCCAAAGGAGTCCCTGCCTGTCGCAGTGCCAGTCCTCAGGCCGCAGATCACCAGCAGAAAGAAAGGACAGATGGACAGATGGGGGAATGTGCGGACAGACAGAGGAGCCACTCCCATGGGAAATGCAGCGCGGACGCCCCACACGCCCCTCATCCTCGGGTGGCCTTGGGTCACTGCACGCCGTGCCTTTCTCAGCCCAGTCTCCTCTCAGCAGTACAGGGCACATGCCGTTACATCTGCAGGCCTCTGCAGAGGATCGCTTATAAAAACAAATAAATAAAAACAAATAAAGTGAACAAACACGAAGAACAAGAAATTCAGAGTCGTACGCATGAAGGCAGGATAGGACACGGGCAGACACGCCGCTGCCTGGACCTCCAGCCGATGCAGGAATGGCTGCCGGTCAAGCTCGCAAGGGCCACTCCACTCGTTCAGCGGGCACAGACCTCCAGGGGAAACTGGGCATTTGCTAACAGTAAAGGCGGAGTTTGAAACAAGTGTCCCTGCTCAGGATGGAACTCTGAGCTGCAGCAAAGGCAGTGCCCCCGCCACTGCAGGGCTACATCCTACTCGGACGCAGCTGCTGGTCCTGCTGTGGCTGACACGGAGGACTCACAGCTGGGGTCAGAGCCACCCTCCCACCTCTAGCCAAAGAGGCTCCAGGAGCAGCCCTTACAGAGCTCCTTGCAGAGGTCGGTGCAGAGCCTGCCACAAGGGCCAGCTCCTGCATGGCAACGCTGACAAGAGCAGCCACCGGCCCAACTCCTTTTCATGTTTCTGGCTGAAAATGAGAACAATGCTTCCTATACCCTCTCATTCAGGCCTCTGTGCCTGCCCCTCCAGCATGTGCCACTATGCTGCCAGCACCCCAGGTGTGGGCAGGTCCTGTCTCACGGGCAGCAAGCTCCAGGCTGCAGTCGGATGCCCGGCGTCAACCACAAGACCACACAGTGCCCAACTAGAGTGCGTCCAGAGGCCTCCAGCTTCTGGTTCTCCCCTGTCGTGTGACATGTCCAGCACTGTAGCCCCCTCCCTGGCAGAGGCGCTGGCCCGTGCTCACTGCCCTGCAGTGAGCTTGTGCACCACGGAGTAGGGCCTTCTGAGCCTGTAGTGCTGCTGGCTGCCTGGGGTTCCTTGGCCTGCAGAGCTCCTGGAAAAACAGGGTCATCACAGACAGCCACTGCCCGCTGGGGGCCTGGGGCTCTGGAACAGCCGTGTTTCCCGCATGGAAATGAATCTTGGGTGATGCAGGCATTTCCAAGTGACTCGAGGTTGCCCAAACCTCGTCCTGGTGACTGGGGTGAATCGTCTCGTTCTGGAAGCAGCAGGGAGCAGAGCTGGACATCCACCCCTGAAATGCCACTAGTAAGCAGTAGAAAGGAGCTCGACCACCCTAGAGTCTCCAGGCCCATACTGGTGACACCACTGCCTCCCAGGAATGCATGTGTGGTCTCCACATCCCCGGGAGGAAGACAGGCCCTCCAACAGGACTGGAACCCACACCTGCACAGCCGGGTCTGACTGGCGGGTCCCCGTGGTATCTTAGATCAGGCAAGAGTAAGATGGTGGGGAGCAAGGTCTGTCCTCCCTCCCCACACGTCCCCGCTTGGGAAACAGTGTGTTACAGCTCCATGGGGATGGGAATCCCAAAGGCAGGGCAGGGCAGGGCAAGCAGCTTTGCTCTAGAATCTAGAGGAAACGCCCACACCCAAATGCAGCTTGTCCACTGCTCCACGAACAGCCAGCAGCACTTGTATGTCGGACCACCGCTTCCAGAGTTATCCTAGAAGAGGTCACCAAAAGGCAAATCCACTATGGTAGATAAAACCCCTTTTGCGAGACCCCAAGAGACACTGGAGATAGGTCCATTACTTTGCCTCTGAGAGTCTAGCTTCAGAGGTCATGGCTCAGTCAAATTGTGTCCACCCCCAGGTGGGCTGCTCCCCACAGTCACAGGCTACAGGTCTCCACTCTCTCCTCAGATGGGACACCTGAGCAGGAGCCCAGCGTCTGTGTCACTGGCACATACAGTGTACGTACTCGCTCCCAGCTGGGGTCTCTGAGTTTGGGAAATCTCAGCTGGAGCCTCCATATGCCTGGGCATGAGCAGGGCCAGTTCTGAGACTAGCAGAACTCCAGGCATCCATGGCTGGACTTGGGGGTGAACGCAAAGACACACGAGTCAGCTGCCTGCCCTCTCTGGCCCTCTCTGGGAAGCCCCTCTCTCCTCAGAGAGGCTAGAGAGAACCCAGGGCCAGCAGGCAGCTTCTCAGCTGAAACATCAGGACTTGGCCCTTCAGGCTCAGCCCGAGTTCATGGTGAGCCCAGCAGGGAGAAGGCTGCGCCCCAGGCAGCTCAGGAAGCAGGAATGAGTGGAGTTCCCTTGTTGGCCTCGGGAGCACTCTGGGTGGCTCCCCATGCAGCTCCCTGTGCTACAGGCCTGCCCTGCCCTTCAGAGGCCCTGGAAGGCCCTTCTCCAGGGGCGTTGCTCCCTGCTGGGCCCCCACAGCCCCTGCAGCTCAGTCCTGCCCCTCCACTGCCTGCAGCCTCCCACAGCTGGTGGGGAAGCCACCTCCACTGGCCTCCAAGGAGTCATGATGTCTAGGGCACAGTGGTCAGCTCATCTCAGGGACACATTCACCTCTAGGGATTATTAACTGGGGGCCCTTAAGGGGCTCCAACGGTGGCCTTGATGCCCTTGGTGGTGGGTGGCTGTGCAGAGACCTGATGCAGTCTGACATGCACAGCGTCGGGGAGCGGGTGGTGGCAGGGGCATCTTCCCACCATCAGGGAGAGAGCCGCTTCCTTCCCTGCAGTGCCCAGAAACACCAGGCTTCCCAGGCTGCCAGGGAGGCAGGGCGGAGTCAGGGCCAGGACTGCCCCACCCCCACCCTTAGCTACAAGTGTGGCCCTGACTTCAGATGGATGGTGGCATCCTCACCAAAGCTGGCAGGGACAGCAGAGGCCTTACTGGACACATGGAGGGCAAGCCTGCCACCCAAGCCTGCAGGCGCTCCCGTCCCTCCCACCAGGAGTCCTGCTGAGCACCTCATGGAGCAGCCCACCTGCCAAGGAAGGCGGCCACAGCCTCACACACAGGGGCAGTTTCCAGCAAAAGGACCGCCTTCCCAGGCACTTGACATGACTTCTGTTAAGCACTAACTCTGAGCTCATCACACTAAGAAGAGCTGAGGGGGAAGCACAGGACCATCACATACTCTGAGCCAGGGAGAGCCATGGGGAGGCCCACAGAGCCCTTAACACAAGAGGACAGGGTGCCACTGCCAGGCTGCAGCAGGGAAAACCAGGTAGCAGCAACGCAGGCCTTGAAGCCAGGGCACACCAGGCTCCCTCCCAGGACAGGGCGGGCCCACACACACAGGGTCCTGGGGATGGCCGAGAGTAGCTTTACATAATGGCCATGGCCCAACCTGAAGTCCTGCACACACAGGGCAGTCTCACATCCCCGACTTCAGGGCCGCCATCTTCCACAGAGGTGATGCCCACGTCCCTTGGCTCACAGGGGAGGCGCTGAGGTGCCCTGCTGGCCATCACTCCTCGTGTGCCATTGCTCTGGAGCAGCCTCAACGCTGCGACTTCTAAGGGGCCGCCAGAGCCTGGGACGTCTGCGTTCCTCAGACATCAGAGACGGACAGTCCAGCAGGCCACCAAGGCCTGGAGATGGGCCCCTCACCCAGGGTCTGGGAGCACACAGAAGCCTCACCTCTTCTCCAACACCTGCCCACCCCAGGCCTGCGCAAACACCGGGGCCATGGAAGTAAAGCAATTATCCCATTGGTGCAGAAATCCCGAGACTAGCAAGGGGCTTGTGTTTAGAGAGCGTTACCCACCTACAGGCTAATTTAATCTCTTTACAACCAAGGAGAAGCATAGATAACTTCTCCAACGCTAGAGGGGTTTTATCAGACCTTCTGAAACCCACACTGATGCACAGCATCACAGCTACTGATCTCACCACGACCTCCTGCCAGCCCAAACCCAAGAGGCAAAGGCGGGCGCTCACCCAGCGGAGGCGCGCCTGATCTGGCTCTCCGGGGCCTGACAGTCTGAGAGAAAGCTGCGCACTCGTCCTGCCCTGCCCCCTGGAAGCCCCAGGCCTTGAACGCACAGGCCCTCGCTTGGGGGGCTCGCCTCCCAGGCGGCTTGCTGGAGGCAACATGCCACTAAAAGCTTCTGCTTTTCCAGAGTCAGCGCCTCTTCATCCGAACTCCTCAAGCAACGCTCCTCCTCCCAGGCGTGCTGAGGGTGGAAGTTGCTGCGACACCAGAGGCTGAGCCGTGTTTGGCAGACACGGGCACCGTGTGGTGGCGGATGGCATGGATAGGCAGGTGGTGGTGAACTTTAGCTCCCTTAGGTAAGCACAGATACTCCTGAGAGTGACCATCTGACAATTACTGTCGGGCCTCTGTCTCAGGCATTCAGATGCAGGCCCTTCCCAGCCAGGGACAAGTGCCTGATGTCCCCTCCCAGTGCTGCTGCCCAGGAGAGCCCACCTACACTCAGTGCTTCCTGAAAAGCCCATAGGCCCCGGGGCAGCTGCTGTGCTGTCTTCACCCTGGAAGGCACGGGGTGGACGGAAGCCCTGCTCTTCCAGGAGCTGCCTGGCCTGAGTCTGATAAGGGGATAGACCACAGCTCTCTGCGTTCATGGGGACGCGGCAGCAAGTCACCATGCTTTCTGTGCTAGTTCCTCAAGTTTTAGCAACATTCAGCTAAACTGTGAAACCATGAAATTCTACCAAATATTCTTGTTAGTTTCACAGATCATTTATTTGGCTGCCAAATAAATTGAGGGACCTCTGGGGTGCTCTGCATGGAAGAGGGGGTGCCATAAAAGACCCCAAAGGGCAAATGTCCACAGAACACCTCACTCCTTAGAGAGCATGAACCTGGCACCTTCCATCATGAGCTCCTTCAATGTTGGGACAGATCAAAGAGCTGAGGCCCTCCTCCAGGAGGCACGTGGGAGGATTTTCTCCCTATGGCTGCAGAGGAGCGAGGGCACCACACCCCAGTGCCACTCAGCCACGCCTGCTGCACGGCCACGCCCGTGCTGGAGCACTCCAGGTCAGGAGCGTGGCCGCTCCCTCCCTCTGATAGAGCGTCTGCACATTTCATCCCCCTGTGGCCTTTAGCTGCTGCAGAACTGCCATTAACCAGGTTAGGGAAACACACCACAGGGCACCAGGAGACACGCTGGGGTAGAACAGGGTGGGGACAGGTGGAATTCGGCCCCTTGGAGAGTCTGGTACCTTCTGCGTCTGTGTGTCTGCTCAGCCCCAGGAATGTGACGGGCATCCCACCTAGGCAGGGAGCTCTGTGACCACATGGCCACAGAGCACGGCCGGCGTGCAAAGCCACGGAAGGGCAGCAACGCTTGCCAACACTGCACCCAAGGCCAGTCTGGGACAGGCAGGTGGTGGACCAGCCATTATAAGTGCCCAAGTGGATGCTGCAGCTGAGAACCTGAGTGGTCGGGCAACGCCATTTCCCTAGGAAATTGAGTCAGGTGGCCAGGGACTGCATTGTGTCCCCCAAACTCATACATGGGAATCCTAATCCCTAGCACCCCAGAATGTGGCTGTATTTGGAGATGAGCCTTTAAAGCCTTCCTAGTTAAAAGGAAGTCACCAGTGTGGGCTCTGATCAACAGACTGGTGTCCTAAGAAGGAGGACATCTGGACACACACATGCAGAGGGACAACCACATGAGGATACCAGGAGACATGGCATCTGCAAGCCAGGGAGAGGACTCTGCTGAAGGGCTGGCCCTGTGACTCTGGCCCCATTGCTGTGAGGAGGAGGAGGTGCCTTGTTAGAGCCACCCGGCGCCCAGTGTGCTGGCAGGCAGGCTTGCTGAGTTAACTTTTACAACTTCCTAAAGCTCCTCATGCCTGGGGACGCAGTCACCTTCCTCTTCCCTTGGTCCTGAGAGTTCACCGAGTCTACTGTGAAGGACAGCACCCCTAATGGTCTGAGATGCAGACCGCAATGTGCACAGACTGCTCGAGTTAAAGAGGTTGTTTTCAGTTCAGCAAAAATTGCAAGAGTGCAGTGGGCGTCAGAGGTTCTTGTGCTTTCTAACTGCCTCCATGTGGAGTGTTTAGACCCCACTTTATGAATTAACCTTTGGTCCCAAGATACTGATTTTGATGAAAATGTGGATTGCTAGCCATTTGAGGCACCCAGGACTGGAGAGATGTGGAGAGAGGCAGCAAGGAGCTGGTGCAGGTCAGGGAGACAGACGTGCGCTGGCTTGCCACAGCCCCGCCAGCCACAGCCCTCGTGCGTGGGAGCCTGGCACCCATCTGGCTGCTCAGCGGCCATCAGCCCTCAGCTCTTCCTTTGCCACAAGCTCTCAAAAGTCTCAGCGTCACCCGCCCCAGCCTCACACACCGTCCCCGGCAGCTCTCTGGCCAGCCTGTGGCTGTGCTGTGGAGGAGAGGGCCCCAGGACAGCAAGGACTTCTGTGCCACTGGCCTCCCTGGGTACCTACCACTGGGATGACACCACTGAAGATGGCGGGTCCCGCCTCAGGCTCGTCTTGGGACCCCAGTGGACAGGCAACAAGAACAAAACACAGGGCCCGGCAGCGGCGTGGTCAGGCCCCGGGAGTCAGCCCCTCTGTCTGGGGACTGGCTCCAGCCCTGACGTCAGACGCCACCCTCCCGGGCCTGGGCCACATTCTCATGCCTTAGATAAAACTGCTGGAGCCAAAAGCTCTCCACCAGGGCGTGAGGAGCCCACCTGTCGGGAAGGCTGTTCAGTTAAAATAAGAGCACCAGGCTGGTTAAGCGGGCCCTGGGGAGCCTGCACCCCGGGAAAGAGGAAAAACAGCAACTCAAGCCTGGAGTTTGGAACACACTGAGCTCCCTGTTGCCAGACCGCCAGCGAGCACAGCTGCCTCCTGGGAGGAGGCGGCCGTGTTGTTCACAGATGCTGGCGAGGTGTCTGCTCTGGGGGATTGTTGAGCAGAGGTCCCATCTGCACCCTACGCGGTGACAGCAGTTAAGGCGGGGAGAGGAAGTGGGTAAGCAGCAGGCAGTCGCGAGCAGGGCGCTGAGGTGCTGGCCTGGAACACGCAGTGCATGTGGGCTGGCCGGCTTGGTACGGCACAACTGCGTCCCCAGAACTTATATGTTGATACCCCCCAGCCATGTGAATCTGACCCCAACCCAAACAGCGCCTCTGCAAATGACCAAGTCACATGAGGCCGTTGGGGCAGGCCTAATCCCAGACATCCTGTGGAAAGGGGACTTGGACGGGCTTCCAGGGAGCACTGAGCACATGGAGCAGGCAGGGGGAGGGGCAGGGAGGTACCAGGGGGCTGCGGGGACTGAGCTCCAGAGGCCTGGAGCACCCCCAGTGCGTCACCACCCTTCCCACCCTGTGAGCAGGAAGAACCCCCCGCCCACACTGCCACTCACCTTACATAGGTTGCAGGGGTCAGAGACTTGGGCTTGGCCCACTGGTAGGGGGGCTGCGGCACCGACAGGTACTGCTCACAGAAGGGGCCCTTCCGCAGGGGCTGGAACACGAACTCCTCTGATGGCGGCAGGTCTGATGTGGGCGGGGTGACACCCAGCTCTTCCCCTGCGGGCTCCACTTTGAGTGCCACGGAGGGCACATGCTCCAGGGTGGTCTTGCGGGACTTGATGGGGACCCCCTCACCCAGGTCCAGGCTGCTGTCAGTGGTCAGTGCGTTGATGGCTGCCACGATGGCCGAGCTGGTGTACTGGGTGGAGTTGCCGAGCCAGGTGTCCTCAGTCACGCTGACCCGCGGGGAGCCGTGCGGGGACGGCGAGGGGGAGTGGTGCGGGGAGCAGGAGGGCTGCGGGCCATTGCGGCTGTACTTGCGTTTGTTGCAGGGCGAGGTGGGCCGCGAGCCGCGGGCACCCAGCCAGCTCTCCTCCGTGATGCTTGCGCGGGGCGACGTGGATGGGGAGTGCCGGGGGGAGCCCAGCAGGTGGCAGGCGCCTAGGCCTCGGGGAAAGCCTTCCTCAGGATCTGTTGTCTTGGGGGACACGCAGGGCGACTGCCATGGGGACGTCTGGGGTGACGCATACGGGTATGAGTAGTTGGACTCGTAGGACGAGGCCTCAGAGTTGCAGCTCCGGGAGGACAGGCTGCTGGCTGGGCTCAGGCAAGAGGGGTCTCTGTAGGCCTCCAGGCTGGGCAGGTTCAGGGTGGCGGTGGACGGTGACCGCTTGCAGCTGGGAAGCACGTCTTCCACCTCCACGTCATGGAAAAACTGGCTGCTGCCATGGTGCAGGCCCAGGTACGAGGTGATCTCAATTCGAGGACTCTCCAGGGCCGGGGCCCCATTGGGCCGGGTGTTGCTAGAAGACAGAAAGTACCCTGCGGGCCCGCTGTCCACGGCTCCTCCATACCCTGAGGCGTGCCCAGCTGAGGGAACAGCTGAAATGCCAGGAGTGGACGTCTGGGGGTCGTGGCACGGGGCTGCCAAGGAGCCATGTGCTGCGGTGAGTGGCAGAGCAGAGCTGGCACTGGAGGACGCGTAACTGTAGTGTTCTGGAAGGAGAGAGACGAGAAGGCGCGAGGGGCTGGTTAGCAGGAAGCATGGACCCACATGCTCCGTAGCCCAGGATCCAGCAGCACAGGCCCCACCACCCGGCTTCCCAGCCCATGGAGGGATAGACGGGTGGGTGGCGCCTGGACCCTTAGGAAGTGGGCTTCCGAAGGTGTGACTGGTGTTGTGTGGTCCAGGCCTCCCACCTGACTCAGTCCAGGTCTGTCCTGGCCAGCAAGGCCCTGCCAGTTGACCCTCTCCTGTCTTCTGCTCCTCACACAAAGCCTGCATCCCCAGCCATTCCACCTTGAGCCGAGCCCAGCCCAACACCGGGGCGCCTTCTCTGGCTGACTGTTCTCTTCCACGCACACCACAGTCCAGCACTGGTCTTTATTCACTGAATCTCTCCCGTCCTCTCCTCAACTGGGAGAAGACAAGTTCTATGGTAGCAGAACTTGCACCTGCCCGGGTCCTTTGTCTACGCTGTCTTCAGAGCCCAGTGTATCTGACAGACACATAAAAAAGTGTTCACTTTGCTTCATGGGTTGGTGGATGGGTGGGTGAGTGAGTGGATGGGTGGGTGGATGGGTGGGTGAGTGAGTGGATGGGTGGGTGGATGAGTG
This sequence comes from Xerus rutilus, assembly GCA_028644305.1. Lineage (NCBI taxonomy): Eukaryota > Metazoa > Chordata > Mammalia > Rodentia > Sciuridae > Xerus > Xerus rutilus. The sequence continues at coordinate 546,668 of CM053412.1, forward strand.
GGTGAGTGAGTGGATGAGTGGGTGGATGGGTGGGTGGTGGGTCCGGATGGGCATGTAGATGGATGGATGGCAGATGATGGATGGATGATGTACAAGGGCAGGTGGAAAGAGATCTGTGTTTTGATATAGGGACTTAGACATTTAAGTAGATTTTAATAGGATAATTACTGTCAAGGTACCTAATCACCAGTTGCAAAGAAAACACCTCAAGGATTAGATGAAAACATGGACTCTCAAGTCCCTCTTATAGATGTCTGGGGCTGGCTTGTGTCCCAAGAATCCATTTCTTAAAAAAAAACAGACGATTCTGATACACAGCTAGATTTAAGAATCATTATGTGTTAATTATACCTCAAAATATTTTCTAGAAATCATTATTATTGTAATTAGTAGTTTTAACAGGAAAGCTTCCCTTCTGGGTTTCTGACTTGAGAGGCCTCTCGCAGCACCTTGGAGCGTTGTTATTAACTGTCTGGAGATGGGCATCCCAAGTCTTTAAGTAACAGAAAGCAGTGCAGGGAAACTCTAGCCCTGCCTCCTGACTCAAGTGCCCTGGCGGGAAGGGCCTCTGGTGTCTCCATCCAGGAGCAGGCAGGGATGAGCCCAGCACCAGGGGCTCGGAGCACCAGTCCACATCGACTTTCATTTTCTAACTCCACACGGGCCTGGCGCCCAGCACGGGTGGGGCTCTGTTCCTACTGCTGCTCACCCCCCCAAGAGCCTCACACACGAACTCCTGCTCATGGCCTCCCCACTGACAGGCGTCAGTCAAACGCTCCTCTTAGGGGAGTTTCTCTAATAACGTATCACTATGCCACACCCTGCAGGCCCTCCTGGGCATCTCCCAGGTTCTCCAGGCACACAAACTAACGCTGACCAACACCTGGGCGCCTGCCCACAGAGCGCTGGCCTGAGGGCCCTGAGGAGGAGCCAGGAGCCTCCATCTGTGGTCTGCTCATCAGCATCCAGGGACCTGGTCACCATCCTGGAGCCCCATCATACCACACAGTGGGCTGAGAAGCAGCCCGTCTGGTAGGTGAGCTGGGACAGGGGCGCAGAGGGAGCTTCATCCCCAGAACCGTGCTCTCACCCCCAGGCACTCCATCCACCTCTGGACACCCAGCCTCAGGGAGCACGACCTGGGAGCGTAAAACCATGCCTCTCCTCCAGGTGAAAGAGGCCTGTGTCACCCGCATATGGGCAGAGGGGACGTGCTTAGGAACTGGCACCAGCATCACACTAATGATACCCTCACATTCAAGGAAGGATGAATTTTCATTTCAGGCAAACCCAGTTCCAGAGGGTTAGGAAGAGGGAGGCAGGAGGCCGGTGGGAAAGGCTGGATGTGCTCTGCAGAGCCCCTGGCCCAAGGCCTCCAGGCCCCATACAGGAGCGGCTCTGCAGGCTCTGCATGTGCTCTGGCTGCCGGGCCCGAAGGAGGCCAGGGGTGTCTGATCAGGGCATAGCTTCCAAGTACAAGAACACTAGTGGCTTCAGAGACAGCAACCCCTCAGTCAAGCTGTGTCTGACGGGGGAAGGCGATTTGGAAGACTTCTCTGAAACCCCAGCCGTGAGCAGAGCAAACCCTGGGACTCCCTCCCACAGAACTCGGCCAGCACCCTCCAGCGACAGGGCCGGCTTGGGCTGCACAGGGTCTGGGAGATGGCAAGAGGATCGCAAGAAAGTTCCAGAGGAATTGGCAGGGCAGGCAGAGGGCATGGCCCTGAGGCCTCTCTGGTCCTCCCTGGGCTGTAGGAGGAAGAGTTTCTGTGCGGAGGGCCTACGCTGTGTGGGAGATGGAAACGAGGCAGGGCCTGACTGGAGCATGGCCCACGCCCGGGATATCCCACAGAGGGTCTCTATTCAATCCAAAGTGCTCAATAACACCTGGTTTCATGGAGAAATGAAAACAAAGTCTTTTGTAAAAAACGAGAAAGATTCACCTGTGTGTGTTTTCCTTAATTAAGCCACAGAGTGAAGTCTCAAGTGCCTGTGCTCCTGTGGGGCTGCCATCGGTCAAGGAGCCCTCATGTGCTGCCCTCCATGCACCAGGGAGGCCCCCTCCTCCTTAGAGCAAGCCCTGAAGCAGGGTCCTTGCACAGAGGCCAGCCCGCCAGCCCACTTGCGGCTGCAGAGCTGACCTGGCTGGGGCCCCCTCCCCGCTGAATTCCCACCTGTCCTGTCCAAAGCTGCATTCCTTCACCATGCAAGGTCAGTCTGCAGGCTAGGAGAGAATTTCCAGCAACTTTCTTAATATTTTGAAGCCATCTGACCAACTTCTGTTAAGTCAGACACCACGGAAGAACTCTGCCACGCTGCTCACTTGGAACCTACCAGCTTGCGCAGACTCCCTGACCTGCTGCGCAAGTGATCGCAGACCAAAGCCTGTCCTGGACGGGAGCCCCGCTCCAAGCTGCCACAGCATAAGAGGCACATGAGGGGACACCAGTGTGGCCTCCCTCTGCGGCACCCTCTGCTCTCCCGTGCCTCCTCTTGGCTGCTCACCCCGCCCACGCACTCAATGCCACACCAGGCGCTGTTGTCGTGAAACAGTGCAGGCTGCGGCAGCGGGTGCAGGGCACGCACAGAGGGTGCGGGCTCCGGGCTGGCCAGCCCCCACGGCCTCGCCCACCAGCAAGCCAGCCTGTCCAAAGGCCGTGTGTCCTTCTGTGGAGTCTGTAACTTCAGCACCATGAAGCGCAACCACCTCTGAGCAGCCACAAAGTGCAAGTGCGCGCTGTGCGCTCTGTTGGGATGCCACAGCCGAGGGCCGCAGCCCACGGGCCGTCCACTGTGACCTCGGGCCCTGCCTGAGTCGGGCCGTCCACTGTGACCTCGGGCCCTGCCTGAGTCAGGCCATCTACTGTGACCTCGGGCCCTGCCTGAGTCAGTAGCGGAAGGCAGTTCATAGGAGCCCTGCTCAGGAAGCTCGTGCTCTGCACAGGGCCAGGATGGTGGGACATGCGCCGCGCTGTACAGGCAGGAGCTTTCTGACGAGAAGCCCCCTCTCAGGCCATGAGCAGATCCCCTTCCGCTCACAGCAGCTCTGCTCCATTGCAGATGACTTGGTTTTCATTGTAAGGAACATCCCCTTTAGCCTTTGCTGGAGTTGAACTGCAGGACACAAAGCTAGAAATAGAACTGGAAAAAGCCTGCCAGCCAGGTCCTGTCCTCCAAACGCCGGCAGGCACGGCTCTCTCCACACATACACAGTGGGCCACGGGGCCCAGGAGAAGGCGTAGGCTGCACGCACTGGCATCAGACAGAGCCAACAACCCCCGTCCATGTGCTTCCTTGCAGCTTGAAGCATTCCTCAGCATGCGGTAGCACCACCTGAGGGGACGCACGAGAACAGTCAGGCTGGTGGCATGACAGACAGCAACAGGTTCTGAGGTGCTGTTCTGCTGGAGAGAGATTTACAGGGCGGAAACTGGGCTTGCTGCGGCAGCAAGGAGCCGCTGCCAGAGTTCCACAGACAGCGCAACACAGCCCGTGGAAGGGCCCTGGGCCCCCGGCCCACCCCTGCACAGGCCCCTCCAGCACCACTGCACGTGGCCCAGTTGTACACTCACTTCCACATTATCTGTTTTCAAAGAATAAAAAGACATCCAAACTGTTCCTTGCTAGCTGTGGCCTTCTTCAGAAAAACTTGGTGCAGAACTAAAATGTCCTGCTCACACCGACAAGCCTGTCCTGGATGGAAACACCTGAGAGAAGGCAGCAGGCCTTCATAGGAGAGACTGCTTCCCTGAAATGTTGACCCTTGGCCAGTCCAAGTGGGAGCCTGGGGCTCTCCTGAAGGCAGGGCAAGCCTTCCCTCCTGCCACAGCGGCTGGCCTGTCGCAGGCCGACGGTGTTCCTGGGGGAATGAAAACCATGCCGTTGTTGACAGTGGACTTAAGAACAGAAACCTCTTCCAGATCCTGACTCTGCACTGTCCCCTTCCCACACAGGAACCTCGGAAGGCCACCAGCAGAGCTTGAGGCAGGCAGGCAGAGCTGCCCATGTAGAGGGCCCAGGCTCCTGCCAGGCCTAGGCTGTGGCCAGTTTCCTCCCAAGTCACCAGGGCGACAGTGCTGGCAGTGTTTAGGCAGGCCAAAATAACTTAGAAAACAGAAGCCATGGGGCGGGAAGCACAGGCCGCCTCCCAGCTGACAAGCAGAGCAGCTATTTCCTGAGTCCCAGGAGGGAGCCCAGGGCCCTGCCTTCTCCCCAGGAGGGGACCTGCGGCCAGCAGGCTGGGTGGAGACAGGAAGATACAGGCCCTGGGAATGCACATCACTCCTGTCCTGCTCAGGACGGCATTTAAAAAACCCTGTTTTCATTCTCCCATGAACGTCTCCCACTTGCACCTGCTTAGCATGCTAGAAACCACAAAACCGAGTCCTTCCCTCCAAAGAGACCCTGCAAGGTCCAAGACTGTGGGTGCAGAGGTGTGAGGGAAAAGGAGGGAAAGGGCAGCAGACCCCCATGGTCCACCCCAGGGCAGTCCGCCTGCCCTCGCTCCTCCTGTGCTAAGGGCTGGCCACTTTCTTTTTGACAGACTCAGTATAATCTGCAAAACTCAGTGCTACTTTGTTTTGCAATTAATCATGGAATTGTTCATTCTTTATTTATATCCAGGCTCAGAAACCACACAGAGCACTCTCCCACCTGTACTGGGAAGGATTGTGGATTGTATGATACAATACTTATCATAATATTGCATATGTATAGATGGTTTCCAGCAACTTATGCCTGACACTGTGAAGAGGAAGGCACTCTCCCCATCCCTGGCCTCCCTGCCCAGAGCTCTCTCCAGGGCCTGCAACCCCCACAATGGAGGTGCCACTTCCTGGAGGCTTCTCTCAGGGCAAGGAAACAGACTTAGCAGAGACGCTCCGACAGCAGCCTCAAGAGTCTCTGTCCAGCTCTAGAAGTACTCTGTTCAAGAGACATATTCTGATGGGCCTAGCAAACCCATCCAGGGCTCCGGCCGGCCAAGTGGCCTTGCCTGTCCTCATGTTGTTTCAAATCAAAACTTTCAGGAACCTTTCCAAGGAACATGCCTGGCACGTGGAGGGGAGGATAAGTCCCCAACCTGAGTCTGCCACCCAAATCTCAGGAGGTCACCTGCTCTCTGGGACCCCAAGCTCACCAGCATCCCCTCAGTGCTGAGTATATGCTGTGGCAGTGGCAGGGGACGGCCACTCAAACCGCCCTGGCGTTTCTCTCTCAGATAAGCCTGGCTGGGTCAGTCATCAGCATCACAGGAAGCTGCCAGCTCCTCATTATGTGCAAGACACCACAGAGGTGGCCTGTGGCACTGAGACTGCTGAGGGTGTGCCTGAGCTGGGCCTGTGTCCCATGTGCACAGCCCTGGGGCTCTGCAGGATCACGACAAGCACCCTTCTTCAAGGAAGCAGCTGCAGGGGCTCATCCCCGGCAGCCTGTGGGCCCCAGCTTCCTTCACACCACACAGCTCATCCTGTGGGTGAGGCCCTGGGTCCTGGTCCCTGCTCCTCTGGCTGGTCTTCCAGTCAGTAGTTACTGGGCAAACCAGCAAGGGGAGGCAGTGGAGCCTCTGCCCCAACCATGCTGGCTACTTCACCCAGAAGACACAGGCCTGCAGAGGCCATGGAAGACAGCCAGGGTCACAGAGAAGGTCTCCTCTCGACCAACTTTGACTTGGGAATAAGAGGTCAGGAATGGGGTCAACGCTTCTGTGCAGCAAGTCGTAAGTACTAATTGCAATGACCACTGAGGTAGAAAGCTCTTTTGATAGGACCACTAATCCAAGAATGAGAGCCCCAGGATGATGAACGGACCTTCAGGATGGGGATGCCCCGGCAGCCAAATCCCAGGCGGAAAGCCAAAAGGGGCCCAGGGTGCAGCCCAGGTCTCTACTTCCTGCCCCAACTCTCTTCCCAAGAGCCCTCTCTCTCTCATCCACACCTGTCTCTGTTCCTACTGCCCCCAGAGCCCTGGAACCTGTAGCCATAGAGTAAGATGAAAGGAACCCTGGAGGGGAGATGGTGGGGAGGAGTCAGGGAGAAGCATCAGGTTGGCGGCCTGGAAGGACATTTACTTTTAAAGAAGAATATCATGCTAAGCAAAATAAACCAGTCCCCCAAAACCAAAGGCCTGTTTTCTCTGATATGCAAATGCTAACTCACAATGGGGGCGGTGGTGGCTAGGGAAGAATAGAGGTACTTTGGACTAGGCAGAGGGGAGCGAAGGGAGGAGGGGGTGTGGGCTAGGAAGGGCAGTAGAAGGGATGGAACCTTAGCACCCAATGTGCATACATGAATACAAACCAGCGTGTTTCTACAGCACGTCCGACCAGAAGAATGAGAGGCTATCCTCCATTTATGTATGATGTGTCGACATGCATTCTACTGTCATGTAATTAGAACAAATTTTTAAATTTTTAAAAAGATGAATAAGATATTCAAGTTTTTAAAAGCAGGTAGTGAATGCTCTGGAAAATCTCCATCGTCACTGCAGAGATGAATGCACTTCCCTCCCCAAGGGTCCTATTCTGTTCCATCACTTCTCTGCAACTGGGCTGGGACAGGGACAGGACAGCAGGGGAGACCCACCCAGTTGTTGCAGTTGGGAAAAGAGGACAGGTGGGTGCCGTGGAGCGGCTGGGAGTGGGCTCTGGGGAGCTGCTCCGGGCTAGTCGGCTCTATGACAGGCTGTCGTTACTCACAGCTCTCATTATTCAAGAATGTCAACGTGGGGGAGGGGCCGTAGGTCTTTTGTTAACTGGAACCTTTATTTTTGACGGAGAACAGAAAACGAAAGGAAGCAAAGGCTCCCAGTTGGTGGCAGCCCTGGTGTAAGCTGGGAACCAAAGCATGGAGCCTTCCTGGAGGGAGCGCAGCGGTGGGCTCCAGGCCCGCTCCACGCTCGGCCTCTGCCCAAGCCCGGGGCAGCGCTGCTCTCCGAGGACGGCTTCCTACTGCCCTCTGGCAGCGCTGCTGACCATCTGTCCCGGGACGACCAGGTCCAAGTCCCTCGCCTCCCCGGGGAAGGGCCGGTGGGAAGGGCCTCCGCGAACTCTCGGCTACCCGCCGGCGTCCACGACCGCAGGGCCCCGGGCCCAGGTGGCCACCTGCGCGTGGGCGGCGGCGCCCACAGGTGGCCTCCCGCGGTCAGCGCGCCTCCGGCCGTGCGCGCAGCTCTGGCCGGACACAGGGCGCGCGGGGAGGACGGCGTCTCCCACCCGGCCCCCGCCGCCCACCCACCTGTGGTGGCCTCGCCGCCCTGGTCGAACTCGAAGAGGAACTCGAAGTCGAACTCTGGGTCCTGCTCCAGCCGCGTCATGTCGGGGTTCGCGGTGGCCGGTGAGCCCGGCGCTCACGGCGCGTCCGCGGCGTGACGCGCCCCCGCCCTCCCGCGGCCTGTCCCCTCCCCTGTCCCCTCCCCGCCCGGTCCCGCCCCAGTCCCCCCGGGTGTTTCCGGGTTTACATAAACAAGCCGCTCGCGGCCGCCGGCTTCCGAGTTTTAAATAAACTCCGCGCGCGAGTCCGGGCGCGCCCCCGCAGGCCCGGAGTCCCCGGCCGAGTGCGGGGCGGTGCGGGCGGCCCGCGGGGCTGCAGCTCCGGCGGGGACCGCCCTCCTCGCAGCAGTCCCTGCTCGGCGTGCAACGCTGTGCCCAGCGGGAAGAGGTGCGGCAGGTCTGGCTGGTCCCCTCCAGGAGGACAAAGACCACGTCTGCTGGATTGGTCCAAAAGTTTAAAAAGAAACAAACTAACTTTCAACCCGCCAACATCTCCCGGCCCAAGGCCTTTCTCTCGGTTTGCAGCCCGAGTCTGCAGGCTCGGTGGGTGGACCCTGGGCCTGAAGCCCCTGCAGGGGAAAGTCTAGCCTTGGGGAGCACTTCCCTAACCTGGCACCGAGCTCGGCAACTTCAAGCTGGAAATTCCGGGAGTAGCTTTTTCCAGCGCCCGTTGCTACAAAATGTTACGTGAAAGAGCCAGGAAGACGGGAGGCATTCTGTAGGGTCCCCAGTGCTCTCCTTTGAGGACCAAGTCCGGCAGCACAGGTGCTTGCGCACATCGAGTTTATGGGCGCACTCCGCTCTGTCCTGCCTAACTCATAGCCATCTCTCCTTTCCTGCAATCCCGGCCTCATTAGTTCCCTGGCTCCTTCTGTACTGCACACCCAGGAATCCCGGGGACTCGTCTGTCATTAACGGGCAATTTCAACGCCCTCCAAGTCTGAGCCCGAGCTGAAGCTGGATGTCCTCCCCGCCCCCCAGAGGGGCACAGAGCAGCTCGCGCACATTCCGTCAATAGGAAAGGCTGGGCTGGAGGCCGGTCCATCCTTTTCCTGTCTCTTCCAGCTTTTTGTTCTAACTTTCCCCACCTCTTGGCACCACCTAAACCAACATCTGGAATACCAGCAAAATGGTGGCCCGGCTAGAGTGGGAGGCTGAGCATCAGAAGATGGGAGGGAGCCAGGAAGGAAAGGGAGGCAGGTCAGCACCACCCTACCCCCGCTAATCCCCAGAGCCCTCCTTTCTGCCCTGGGGCACTGAGGGATGGCTTTTTCCAGAAGCCTTTAACCTGGGCCTCACGTGTGCTGCTGCCTCTCTCCCAGGACCCTTTTCCAATGGCTGGTTTTCTCCCGTGATAAACTATGGTTCGGTGTGGCCTGATTTAGTTTCTAATAATAGTTCTCACTTTGAGATGCATGTTGGAGGGTTGTTTTGTTTTAGTTTGCTTTTCTGCTGACCTTTGGGTAAATGGAAGTTCTGTTTTCTGTGGAGAAGCATCAACATTTCATTTTCTCTTTTCGTTATTATTTATTTTACTTCAGCTACCTTTTCACCACTACCAAAAAATCACACACAAATAGCAGGCTTCACGTCTGTTCAGACTAGAGTGTTTTGCTAAACTACTGAGATCCCAGGCCCTGTGGGGAAGTCACAGGGTTCTTCTCAGAGGCTAGACTGGCTCCCTCCTCATCTTCGTCCCCAACTCAGGCCATCAAACTGGGCAGCTGTGTATTACACCCTTGTGCTTCCTGCCAGCCCCCTGCCTGTCTTCCGTGCGGGGTGGAGCTGTTGTTCTGCGTCCCCATTTGCCAGTTCAGCAAACACTGGGTCTTGATTGAAGTGTTTAGCTTGGAGCCTCCTCCAGAGGCTGCCAGCAGGATGTTCATGGGATGCACATCTCCAGTCTGGGTGTGATAAAGCAGGGTGCAAGCTCTGTGGCATTTTCTAATCTCGACTAGGAAAGAGGGCCATGAAGCTGAGTGGCGGAGAACAGGGTAAGCTTTGTTTGGCTCTGGAGAGCCTGTGGGGCATCCTCTGACTGGGTGGCTACCTACAGGCCTGCATTTCTTGGCATTCTTCAAGGGAGAATAGCATAGGGCCTTCAAAAACAGAGTGCCTAATGAGCTTCCACCAGATGCTCATTAAACTGGGGACATCCTAGTAATCACCCAGGCTCTGAAGAGGGCAGCTGATGTCTTGGTCACACCCACTCAGGAAGGACATGAGCCAGTTTCCCTGCAGGCCTCAGCAGGGGCAGATGCTGACCTATGGCCAGCCACCTTCCCTCCAATATTTGGCTGGTCCATACAAAAGATTGGGTCCCACCTTCTGGATAGCCCAGTTTTGTAGTCCCTTATACACATACCATAACTGTGGCCAAATGGCATCACTGCCCCTACTCCACTGCCTTTTAGCAGAGCATTTTCAAACTTATTTTCCTAAGTGAAATGTGAAAAATAACCACTATCCCCACAAACGTGTTTCCTTTTGTAAGAGAAAAAAAAATATTTTTTTACTATGGAATGGAACACTGATTCTTCAAAGAAATCTAAACTTAGAAAGTTCTTTTTTTTTTAAAGCCGTGATAAATTTGTGCGGAAGTAAGTGTCCAGAGGCTCAAAATTCCAACCCTACACCTCACAGCAAGAGCTCATTGTGTAAACATTAAAACATTGCCTGATATTTCAACATTTAAACTCTTTTCTAAAAGTAGAAATGAAATTTTAAGACACATAAGCAACGTCTTATTCAAATTTCACAGGGTGCTTCCTACATGGGACATCAGGGCACTGAAAATAATGATCCTCTTGTGTGGAGTCTAAAGTCTTGAGCTCATCTGTGGTCCAGACCAGCAAGGTCTCCAAGGCTGGCAGTCCATGGGAGCTGCAGCTCCAGCGTGAGGGCCCAGGACATGTATCAGAGCCATGCAGGAAACTAGCATTTCCTTTCAAGTGCTTGTCAGGAGGACTTCTGCCCTTAAAAATGTGAGAACCCACCAGCACGGCAGGTTTGCCAGCTTTCTCGCAATGATTTTAAGTAGCATCCTTCAGAGCTGATAAGAAATCTGGAGAGGTGTCGTCCAGTTTCTATGTTGTGGGGACATCTTAATCCCTCCAGCAAAGCCACTATCCCTCTTTAGGCTGTTCTCAAAAACACCTGCAGGAGCCTACTGGTGGTTTTGTTATGGTGATGGTTCTTCTAAGGGGACAAGGGGCTTGAATGTAAAACAGGGGCCCTGCAGGAGAGTCTGGAGCCCTGTCTTCTGCCCTGGCCATCAACAGGTCAGGTCAGGCACTGAGGCATCTTTACCAGGAAGAAGCAGCTTGAACCCTGGCGGCCCCTTTTCAACCTTTATTTTCTAGGTTGAAATTCTCTTGTCTAAAGGATGCGATGCCCAATGGCTTGAGTTAGAGCCTGACATTTGACCACAACCCTGACCACGCCTAGAGGCGCCCAGGTGCCTCGACCACCTGGGGCCAGTTGACCCAGTAGGGCATTCAGGAAGAGCTGCCTGCGGGCCGGGCGAAAAAGGCGAAGAACCCCAAACCTCATGTCGTGGGGCTCCTCTTCGCCGCCAAAGGCGGCCTTGCTGCCCTCGAGAATAAACCGGGCCATCCCTCATCGCCTAAGAAACCTCACTCATCACAAAGCGTCCTTTGTGGTTCTGACGGCCCTACCTCGCCCGGCTCCCAAATCGCTCGCATTTGAACTGTTTCCACAGCCAGGATCGTGGCGAGGCTGCCCCGGCCTCCGCCAAGTTCGCGTACTCCGCGCTAGAGGAGAGGAGACACCTATTGGCAAGAAAGCGCGCTTGAAATCAGGGCTGCGCCGGGGAACACCAGGGGGACACCCTTCCCAATCTGTGCGGCTTCGGCCGCCCGCGCCCTCCTTGGGCGCAGGGTCCCGGGTGGGTTGGCCGTGGGGCTCGGCGGCGGGTGGTGGGCAGGGGGCGCGGGCTTACCTTCCTCCGCCGCCTTCATGGTGCTGACGGCGGGCAACGCGGGCCCCAAAGTTTCTCCGCTCCCGCAGAGTGCGGCCGGAGGGCCCAGTGGAAACTTGGAAGGGACAGGGAAGCTGGTACTTGGCATCCACGCGGCGACGGCGGCGGCGAGCAGCGGGAGGAGCAGCGGGAGCCGGCGGCGGGCGCCGGGCCGGGCTCCGGAGTCGGACCTCTCCCCTGCGGACACGCGGGGGCCCGCTCAGCGGCGCGCGCCGCGCCGCGCTGTCATGGGGGTGTGCGCGTGGCAGACCGGGCTGAAGGTGTGCGCCGAGCGCCGGGGCTCGAGCCGGGCCGCCTGGATCCCGCGCGGCGACTGTGCCGCCGCGTCCGGAGCCTCCAAGTCTCGCTCTGACGCAGGGCCGCGCTCTGCCTCCTGCCTTTTTAAAGCTGGAAAACACCTCCCCCGCCTCCCCGCCGGCCCAGCCGCTCCCGCGCCCCCTCCCTGCCGTGACATCACGCCCCTGCCCGCCCGAGCCGGCGCGGGGCCCGGGGGACTAGTCTCGGAGCGAGCGCCGCCCTCCCAGCGCCACCGCCGCCGCTCGGCGGGCCGAGGGGCGCCTGGGGGTGGGCACTGGGAGCGAAGGGGCTCACCAGCGGGCAACAGGGACACAAGGGACGAGCAGGGGTTCCCGGAGGCCGGCAGAACACCAGGGAGTGGGCAGGGGAAGCCGGGACAGAGCAGAGGCGCACCAGACGTGGGGGACTGGGGCAAAAAGGGCGGGCAGGGGCGAACGAGGAGGAAATGGACTCAAGGCGCGCACGAGGGACACAGGGGCTGGTGGGCACGAAACGGGAGAGAAGGGGCGCACGAAGGGGAGACGGGTGATCAGGCAAGACCAGACGCCTGGGTCCACGCGGCGTCCCGAGAGAAAAACACTGCTTAATGAGGGGCTGGGGGCGTAGGAGGCGGGGGAGGGGTGCGGAGAGAGCCCTGCATGCTGAAGTCATTATGTAAAATCGCAGGCTTCCCCTGCTGTGGAAATTTGGAAAAGCGCTTCCACTGGCAGGCCCGAGAAAGGAAATTCCCATCCCGTTAAATTACTAACAGATTGTTTGGCCGTCCCGGGAAGTCCAGATACCGTCGTTTTTATTCTGTAAATATCTGTGCGACCCAGATTGCTCGTTGCAGGAGCCGAGGAAGGGGACATCCAGGAGAGCCGAACACCTGCGCAGACCCTCCTCTGGACCCTGGAGAGTCCTGCGTTGCTCCCACCCGGGGGTGGGGAGTTAAGGACATTTTGTAGGCGCAACTGTGGGATTTGTGGCCCGCGGTGGGGCGTGGAGGCCCGGTGCTGGGGGACCTCTGAGGATGGGTCCCCTGGCACTGTAAACTCTTCTCTTTCAAATCTCCCCGCACCCCCGGGGGCGCCCCTCAACTGCCAAAAGCGGACCTTTTTTTCTTGTTGACTTTGGATGGAAAGGATTGGAATGCTGGGGTGCGGGCGGGGTGGGGGAGAATATCTGGTGCATAGAAACCATGGATCTATTCACACCTTATGTAGTTTCAAATAAGCTCCAAAGCAAAAAACAAAAAACAAAAAACCCAAAAAACAACAAAAAAAGCGTGTTCTCGGTGGGGGCCAAGAAGATGCGGGACTCCTGGGCGTTGTGCTGAGCCCGTAAGTGCCCCAAAGGGTCCACGCCGCAGGACTCAGGGACATGGGGGCGGAGAGAGGGAAGGACTTGGGTCAACATTTGATCCGACCGGTGAGTGGCGCTGGTCAACCGGGTTCCACGTCAAACCTCGGGAAGGCGCAACCATTGCGCTGCCATCATCTGTGGGTTTCTTCCAGCGGCTTCCACTCAGCAGGACAAAATTCCCCTTCCTCGCCGGTCTCCGCCAAGGAGAGCGGTGCCTGGAGGGAGCAGAGGAGAGGACACTCTTGCCACTGCCCGTGCCAGAGTCCCTCAAGTGTGGCTACCTGCGAACCTGCTCCCATCGGGAAGCCGGGCCTGGCACTCACCTGGGTGTCGATACACGGAGCCGAGGGGCCTGCAAGGATGGGGGCGGGGCGAGGATGCCGGTGCTGGGTGACCCAGCCGGGATGAAGGGGCGGGGGCACTCCAACATGTGAGTGTTGGGCAGTGACCGCGAGGATGGCGAAGCCTCGGGGCGCTTCGAGACAGAAAGAGGCCGCCGCTAGAGGGGGCCAGGGCCGCGCTGCCCGCGGGCTGTCTTCCTTTAAAAAAAAAATCCTTCTGTAAATCCCGGTGTCCCCAGACCTGGGAGACAGAATTTTGCCCGGAGAGTTCTCGTTCTCGCCCTCTCCTTCCCACAGGGCCACGCGGGGACAAAAGCACTGTCGGCTGTGGCGCGGCGGGAGGGCCGAGTCCGGGCGAGTCCTCGGGGCGCCCGCGTGGCCGGGGCGGCCTGGCAAGGGTGACGGAGCCCACCCGCGCGCACCTTCCCCCGCGGGCTGCGCGGCCCCTGCCCGTGCTCGCGCCCGCCCCTCCCCCACGGCTAACTTCGCGGGTCCAGCGCGGCTCTTTCCTGTCTGTCTCAATGCCCTCCTTATCCCCGGCGGGTGACGGAATCCCGGGCCTGTTTCCCTCTGTTTAATGCCGTTGCCGGGACCACGGTGGCGGCGCGCCAGGGCTCGGAGTTCCGAGGGGCGGCGCGCGGCCAGCTCGCCGCCGAGCGCTCGGCCCTGCGGCCACCGCGGGCCGGCCTGGGTGCAGCGCTCCCGGCGCGGCCCTTCCGCCTCCTTTGCTCTTCCTCCGGCCTCCTCTCGGGGTTTGTTTATAGCTGCTACTAGGAGAGACGTTACACGGATTTTATTTTAAGAATTGGTGATGACTAACGAGTTAAAAGGAGCGTAGGGCAGAAAACAGACTATTTTTAGATTGCTGTTGTTTCTGTGGATTATTGGGGAGAACCACCCCTAGACACGTACCGCTTTGGAAGTCTTTGGAAGCCAGATCCTTTCCCCTGGAGCGCACTTGGGTATTCCTCCACCCGGCCAGCGTTTTCTAGAGACTCCGCAGTTGCCGCTGCTCGGGTTCCTACACCCAGGGCAGGAAGGCCGCGGCTACCGGACCCCTTTCGCGCGGTGGCGTTACCAGCGCAGGCCTGGGGATCGGAGCCCCGCCTGGCCGCGCCGCCGCAGCCCTACAGAGCTGGCGCTCCTGTCCTGGGAGCTGCTGGAGACCCTGCAGCCACCGCGGCTTCCACGCTGGGCTGGGCGGTCAGGTGCGCGGGACCTGCGGCCCCTTGTCCCTCTACTGAACCGCTGATCCAGAGGCTTCTTACCGGTGCAGGTCACATGGAGCTCAGTGTGCCTTGTCCCTCAGGAGCGGCATTCCGAGCCACAGGGTCTCTTTAAAGTTCTATCTCAATGCCCTTGGATGGAGCCTCTGACTGGACTCCAACGACAGACAGCAAGGGCGGATTCACCCCTTTTCCTCCGGATAGCAACTGAGGCCCAGAGGCTGTCATGCCTGAAGTCAACGTGGACATGGGCTACTAGCCAGAGCCTGGGGTGGGGTGAAGCATCGAACCAAAGTCATGGGAAATTAAGGGTTTCTTTCTTTTTTTCTCTTTTAACACTGCTGAGGACTGAACCCAGGCCTGCTGCAGGCTCACTTGCTCTACCATTGAGCACAACACCCAGGCAGGTTATGTTTAAGTAGACTGCTGACATTTTAAAAAGCCAGTGCAGGTCTCACGGCTGTGGTTGGGTAGAGAGAGAAGGGCCTTGGTCCACCTGTCAGCACCTGCACACTCTTTGCAGATGCCAGGGTATTCTCGCTGAACCATGAACTTGGGGTCCAGAGATCCTTCACTATGCTTCAACTCGGGAGCATCTCTCCACTGCACTGGTCCCTGCATCAGCGCCGAGGCCTTCCCCACTGCTCTCTGCCTACGCCAGCCCACCACCCATGTCATATAATGTTGCCGGGTCTGCTGTGGTTGGACCTTGAATGCCCAGAGGCTGTTGAAGGCTTGGCCCAGCCCATGGTACGCCTGGGGAGTGGTGGGACACGTGGAGGCTGGCCTAGTGGGAGATGTCAGGTCACCTGGGTGGGTCCTTGGAGACAACAGGCCCCAGCCTCCTCTGCCTGCTTCCCAGACCCCATGAGGGGAGCGGTCTGCCGGCACACCCCATGACATGCTGCATCTCCACAGGCTCAGAAGCAGCACCGCCAATGGGCCGTGGAAGCCTCCGGGACGACCAGCAGATGGGACTTGACTTGATTTGTCTCTGGTGTTTTGTCTCAGTGATGGACAGCTGACTATCGAAAGGTCTGACCACTCCTGCAGCAGTCAGTCCGCTCCCCTTGCTCTGACATATGCACGGGGCATCAGGGTCAAGGCGCTCAGCCTGGCACCTGACGTCCTTCAGCCTCCACATGCCCTGCCGGGAGTGGCTGGAGCCTCTGCACCAAGGCTGCTGGTTGCTCCGTCCCACCCCGGGCACACCCAGCACTAGGAGCCTGGCCCTCCTCCACGGAGTCCACATCTGGTGCGTGCTGGACATACCCTGAGTCCCTGCACAGCACTCCCCGCTCTGCCCAGGTCCCCTGCCTCTTCCACAAGCCTTGGCCTGCCTCCCCTCGTGGCTTCCTCGTGCTGGTGAAGAGGCCTTTCCCTGAGACCGCTGCGTGTACTCTGTAGCCTCGCACGAGGCCTGTCCTGGAGAGTGTGCCTCCTGTCCTGCTGGTGGGAGCTCCTCGGGGGTCTGCTAAGAGGCCTGGCCAGCTCACCTGCTGCTCAGGCTGTTTCCTTGTGTTCTGTCTGGTCCTCAATCCACTGTGTTTTAAATTTTTTTTTTAAATTGTCAGTAGACCTTTGTTTTATTTATTTATATGCGGTGCTGAAAATTGAACCCAGTGCCTCACACATGCTAGGCAAGTTCCCTGCCCCTGAGCTGCAGCCCAGCCCTCAATCCACTGTTGAAAGTGGAGTACCATAGGCCCCTCTACGCTAGAACTCTAGTTCTCCTTTCAGCCTTCCATTTTCTCCCATCTGTGAGGAAACTTACTTGTTAGGCATACATGTGGTTATAATTATTATATATTCTTGGTCAATTTATCATTATGAAATGTCCCTCTTAATCTGGGTGTCAGTCATCTTTCTGTCACTATAACAAAATATCTGAGACAACTAACTTATAATGACAAAAGGTTTATTTTGGCTTACAGTTTTGGAGGCTCCCATTCAAGTAGCCCAGGGCTTCATGGTCAAGTAGCTCTGTTGCTTCGAGGCTGTGACGAGGCAGTGACGAGGCAGTACTGCATGGCAGGAGCATGTTGTGGAGTGAGCTGCTCACCTTGGCTGGGAAGCAAAGAGAAGAGAGAGAGGCGAAGGCCCCACTGCCCCCTCCTAGGGCACAGCCTCACCAGGCCTCAGCGCTCAAAGGCTGCACTGCCGCCCACAGTGCCAGCTAGGGACAGAGCCTTCCACACCGGCCTTCAGGGGGCCACAGCAACATCCAGGGACGCCTCCTGCTTCCCTCTGCTGCTGCGGCCTGCCTCCCCTCTGCTCTAGTGTGCCCTGGAATCCAGGTGTGTCCTGAGACCCCTCAGGCCCACGCTCTGACCCAGCCTCACGCCCTGCCTTTGACTGGGTCTCACACTCCCGCTGTGGCCACACTGATGCATGCGCACCCATTTCTCTGTTTCCTAGTCCCCTCACACCTCCCCCAGTCCTCCTCATCGCTTTCTTTGCATTAAGTGAATGTTTCCTAATGTAGCTTTTGACATATTTTTGAGCATCTCCTCAGGGGCTGCTCTTGTATTCACCATATATATTAGCTTCACAGTCACCCTAAGATTTGCACTAGCTCAGTTCCAGTGACACGCAGGGACAGTACTTCCATGTGGCTCTGCTTCCTGTCCCCCTACAGTGCTCTGTTCCACAGCATTGCAAGCAGCAGCGTTGCAAACCCAGCAATACCTTGCGGGAATGATCACTTCACCTCTGCCGTGGTCTCCTTTGAACAGGATGCTGCGTGGCCACCCACCTCCCTGGTGCTGTTGTTGGGAAATGCATTGCACATATACTGTGTTTCTCTAAGTCCCAGGCCCAACACTTGCTCTATGCACATTTTATACACTTGCTTTTTAAATGAGTTCTGAGAAGATGAGAGAAGATATGCATGCATGCCACTTCACAGAGTCACACGATTGCTTTAGTGGAACTGCTTCCTTGTGGCTTCAGGTCACTGTCCAGGCTTTCCTGGCCCAGCCTTGAGAACTTGCAAGATGGGTCTACTAGTGACAAATCTCAGTTTTTGTTTCTCTGGAAAGTCTTTATTTCACCTTAGCTTTTGGAAGAAAGCTTAGCTGAGTGTAGGATTCTTGGTAGATACATCTTCTTCGAGCACTCTGGTGAGTTATCTCTTTGGCTCCTAACCTCAGTAATTTCTGCTTAGAAGTCAGATGTTAGCCTATTGGGGGTCCCTTGTAAGTGACAAGCCATTTTCTCTTCTCTGCTTTTGAGATTTCCTCCTGTCCTTGACCATCAGCCTTTTTACTATATGATGGTTTGTGGATCTGAGTTTACCTGGGGATCACTGAGCTTCCGGGACAGGTAGGTTGTTTTCAATGCATCTGTGACACTTTCAGTCTAGTGCCCCCGCCAGACATGGAGGCACCTCAGCTCCCGGGCGCTCTTGGGTCTTGGTGACTCTGGTGACATGCCTCAGGCTGTTGCTGCTTCCTCTGTGGGCCCAGCCGTGCTGACTCCGCCCAGAAAGGCGGGCCTATCCTTCCCTCCTTTGGCTCCAGGGTCCACTTGGTTTTCGAGTGTTTTCCTCTCTTTTCTGAGCGTGAGCCACTGTCTCTGGCGTGAGCCACTGTCACCACACCTTCTTTCACTCATCGGGAGGCCTCACTTCAGAGCTGCATGTTTCCTGGGGATGGTTTGAAGTCTTTTCTTTCAAATCCCACACCTGGTCATCCTCGCTGTTGTTTCTCCAGACGGCACCTCTCCAGGGCTGAGCACCGTGGGGCAGCATCCTGAGATCCTCCAGGCTGGCCCGCCCTGACCTGGAGACACGGCCCCTGAGTGGAGGCCAACAATCAGGATGTCTTCTCGGTGCATCCCCAGCCTGCCGTCTGTGCGTGGACACTGGGAGACCCCGTCTTCTCGGTGCACCCCCAGCCCAGCCTGTCGTCTGTGCGTGGACATTGGGAGACCCTGTCTTCTCGGTGCACCCCCCAGCCCAGCCTGCCGTCTGTGCGTGGACACTGGGAGACCCTGTCTTCTCGGTGCACCCCCCAGCCCAGCCTGCCGTCTGTGCGTGAACACTGGGAGACCCTGTCTTCTCGGTGCACCCCCCAGCCCAGCCTGCCATCTGTGCATGGACACTGGGAGACCAGAGCCCCCACTTCTCCAGCAGACCCCCCTGGTCCTGCCCATCAGCCGGCAGATGGGACAGGAGGGTCACCCATATCTTGCTCTTCCCAGACAAAGCCCCTCATGGTGGAGCTGTGTAGGGGCTGTGTCTCTGCCCATGGCTGACCAACAGAGTGGCGTCTGCACTCACTGGGCTGGGGACATGGCTGTATTTCAGATGTCACAGATTCACATGGGTTTTTAGCAGTGGCTTCTTTGTTCACGGTTTGTCTTTGGGCCCCTTTCCAGAGACCCTTGGTCTTGTGTTTTTAAGTAACCCCATCAGTTCCCGTCAATTCTCCTTCAGGGGCTGATCCCCTACAGCTGTGTTTGAATTCAGTCCTCTGTACACCAGTGGGCACCGAGGATCACCACCCCCTCATCAGGGCTGCTGTGGGGCTATGTGGCATGGTACCCACTGGCCACTGCCTTGGGGCAATGCTATTGTGTGTTGAACTGTGTCCTCTAGAAATACACTGAAGGCCTGACCCCATCACCTGTGACATGGCCTCATCTGGAAATAGGGTCTTGTAGGTACAGTAGTTAAGGGAGGTCACTGGGTCCCCCAAATGACTGGTGTCCTCATAAGGGGAGGGCCAGGGGCACAAAGGTGATGTCCTGTAAAGATAGAGGCAACCTGAAACTATGTCCTGTCAGGCAAAGGCCACCAAGGGCCAGGAGCTGGAGAGGCAGGAGGACACTCCTCTACAGGACTCTGAGGGCGAGTGACCCTGCTGGCCCTGTTTTTTTAAAAAAAAATCTTTGTTTTATTTATTTATTTTATATATTTGTTTTCATGTGGTGCTGAGGATCAAACCCAGTAGCTTACATGTGCAAGGCAAGCACTCTGCCACTGAGCCACAACCCCGGCCCCTGGCACCTGGTTTTGAATTCCTGATCTCAGATCTATGACTCTGTGGTCTGAGTGTCCCCCACAGGCACACGTGTTGCATCCCACTGTGAGGCACCTGGAAGAGGAGCAGCATCCTCCACCTGGCACGTAGTGGCCTTTGGGAGGGCTGGGATAGGATGAGGCCCCCAGCCTGGACCTTGGTGGCTCTGTGAGCAGAAGGATCAGTCTCTGCCTTGTGATGCTCTGTGCCACCTTGGGCCTCTGCCAGCAAGAAGACACCAGATGAGGCCTCTCCCCCTTGAACCTCCACGACTATTAGTTAAACAAACCTCTTTCCTTTATAAAGTCAGCCTGCCTCAGGTGTTTTATGACAGTTATGAAAAACAGAGCAACACACCATGGCACATCACAGGCACGTGTCCTCCCTGCATGCCTTCCTCATGGTCCTGGACATGTCCTGCTTAGCTTTCCGTCAGAGTTCCAGCTACAAGGACCATGGGGGACATGCCTAATGTCAGATCCCAGTAGGGACACAAATCCAGGCCATTCCTTCTCAGTACAGCATGCCCTGTCAGAGGACCTTCACTCTAGGACCCCTGTTGGCCTGGCCCAGACTCCAGATGGAGTCCCCAGGACTGCCCACTGCTACAACAGTCCGTGGTGGTGCCTGCCTGGTGCCAGGCACTTGGGCCTGGTGCTTTTCTGAAGCTCCTGGCATGGGTGTCGTCTCTCTCTGGGGCCCTAGGGACACAGGCCTGAGGGTCCCAGGCCTGTCCTGGGGCAGCTGCCTGGCATGGAGGCTGAGGAAGAAAGCAGTACCAGGGCAGAGTCCAGCCAGGCTGGGAGGGTACCTCTGAGCTGTTCACCTGGTGGGAATGGAACCCCCTGAGGGTGGGCAGAGTGCAACAGATGGTGCGCTGACCAGCGAGGAAGAGAAAGGCGAAGAGAGACACCCTCAGGTCCAGCTGTGTCCCCCTGGGCCTCATGACATTCAGAGCAAAAAAAAGTCCCACGGGCTGGCTGAGGTCACATGGGCTGGCACAGGGGGTTAAGACAGGGCTTCCACACCAGGGTGCGAACGGAAGCTACCTGAGCCCAAGGCCCCGAGGCCCTGCCATCCTGGCCATGAGCTCTGCCCTTGTGCCCAGCTTTACTTAGGACTTAGGAAAGCACACAAAGGCCCAGGCAAAAGGCCTCTGCTCTTGGGGACAGCCTCATCTTCTCTGCATACTGCTGTACAAAAAAAAAGTGGCAGTCACCAAATGCTATCTACAATGTACCTGAGCGCTGGGCTCCCAGGTCACTTCCTGGCCTGTGGGATGCGCCTTCCAACAGCTTAGCAGGATTTCAGATATGTCTCTGTCAACTTACAACCATTTTCTTTAAGCAAAATAATAGAAGGAGTGGCAGTTTTCTGATGGAAACATCGTGACTTCCTTTAAACCACTGTTTACCTAAATTTCTTAATTAAGTAACAACCCAAAGTGAGCCATTTCTGCCCCCAGCCTTAGGTAATGAGGCTGTTCTTTCCATTTTTGTTGTTTTGTTTTCATTTCTTATACCAAACGACTTCATTTTTCATGCATGCCATGGAATTTCCTCTGCTGGGGAGCCATGTGCCATTCACCGAGCACCAGCTGCCCGGGAGCACCCCAGCCTGGCGAGACACAGCAGAATCCGCCCCAGCGAAGGGCCCAGCCACAGCTTGGGTTCACCCAGCTTCCCAAACTATTTTTAAAGTGTTTTGGTTCAATAAAGCTCTAAACAAGTTTTGCCAGGCACTTTTTCCATTAATTTTTAAACTGGAGCGAATTTCAAGGGAAATTTAATCCATGTGTTTCTGATTCATTTACACTTAACCCATCAAGATGCTGTGTTGGGGCTGTTTGATGTCCAAGAAGATGGGGAGGTTTTTATAAGTCTGCTCAGGACTTTATTTCTTCTTAGAAACAGGAAGTGGCATCTCGCCAACGTGTAAATGAACATAAACCTCTCCACAGCGATGCTTCCGTCCCAGGCCCAGCAAGCCCAGGGCTGTCCTGCAGCCCTGCCTGGGCTCAGGCAGAGGCAGAGCCCGCCCCCACCTCCACCTGGTCTTCTCTCCTGCACAGACAGCCCCCTTTTCAAAGAGGTTTTCTTTTCTAAGTTTGTGGTGTCCACAGGGTGCACCGCCCAGCCAGACTCTAAGGAGCACAGTGCATTAAGTGCACACACATTTTTGAGCAACTGTCACCACATCCGTTTCCAGGACTTTCTCGTCTTCCCAAACTGACACTGCCCCCACTGTGCACTGACAGCCTCACCCACCCAGCCCGCAGGCTCTGCTGTCTTCTGGATCTG
This sequence comes from Xerus rutilus, assembly GCA_028644305.1. Classification (NCBI taxonomy): domain Eukaryota; kingdom Metazoa; phylum Chordata; class Mammalia; order Rodentia; family Sciuridae; genus Xerus; species Xerus rutilus. Next base: position 568,467 of record CM053412.1, read on the forward strand.
ACTGCCCTGGGATCTCCCAGGGGAGTTGTGCAGTGCGGCCTGTCTGCAGTGTCCTCGGGGTGCTCACAGGCTATAGCTGTGTGTCCGATTTCCCTCCGGAGGTTGAGTGACAGTCCGGTGGGCCTGCGCTCCATTTTGTTACTCTACCTGTCTTCCTGTCTTTCCTTCTTATATATTTTGAGACAGGGTCTCGAAATGTGGCCCAGGCTGGCCTGACCTCCCGGGCTCAAGCCATCTTCCTGATGTCTTCTGAACAGCGGCAACCATCGTGTGTGCATGGCGCCCGGCTTCCCGTCCACCTGATGGTGGAGAATGGGCCACTGCCACTCGCTTCTCTGAAGGGTGCCATTGAGAGCCTGGGTGCAATCCTTGGCCTTGAGCTCCCAGTTCTGCTGTGCAGGAGCGGCTCCTGCTGGGCTTCCACCTGGAGCTCTGCAGCAGGCAGAGGGAGGCTCTCACGGCTGCCCCCTTGTGGTGGACTCCAGGCTCTGGGAGAAACCTCTGCTGCCTGCAGGTGACCCGGGTGAGGTTCTTCCACCGCTGACCCAGGCACCTAGGGAGTGAGGAAGCATCCAGCTGGTCAACAGCCCTTTGTGGCTCTGTAGTGGACTGTCTTCCTGTCCCTGTCCCTCTCCTGTGTAGGCCACTGGTGCCCAGTACCCTATTGACGGGTGCTTGGCTGCTCCCCTTGGACCTGGGATTCAGTTCTAACTCACCTTATTGTGTCATCTTCAGAAGCCCCAGCAGGCTGGGGGACAAGTGATGTGTCTTTCCACACTTGCATCAGATCAACTGTTGGTGGGGCAGGAGCAGGTCTTGCTGGCCACTATTGCTGCTGCTGAGGGGGGAGCTCAGTGACCACTGGGCCTAGAGGACATGGCTACTCACAGCCACACGTTCCACTGAAGCCACTGCTGATGAGGACTTAGGCTGATGGCAGCCATGCGCTCTCTGGAGTTGACCCTACAGAGTGCAGCATGTCACCTTCCCCTCATGGCCGTGACCCTCACGCTCTTCCTGTGGTCCTGTGTGGATGCCCTGAGCAGCAGGCTCTGGGAGCGGAGTGCAGGGGACAGCCCGGCAGGGACTCCGTGGTCTGAGCTGAGGACATCTGGGTTGGGTATCTGAGGGGAGCGGGGGTCCTGGAGCCCACATGTGGCCCGTGATGGGGGATGGGGCCTGGAAGGGCCTAGAAGGGGCAGGAGTGGACACCTGGTCCTTGAGGGAGGCCTAGCTGGGCCTAGAGGAGTGACAGCAGCCACTTTGGTGAGGGGTAGGAGTCAGCCTGAGGGTAGGGGCAGCAGGGCGGGCCCAGGGCAGGGTTCTGGACACTGGCCATGCCTAGGTTTTGGCACTTGGGAGTTCTCTGCCCCACCCAGGTGTCCTGCCTTCCCTGGTTGTACCTCGCCCCTTCCCACGTGTCCTGGCTCCCTGACTCAGAGCCTCATGAGTTTCTCGAGTGCGCAGCCTCGCGGCTCCTAGCTGCAGGCCCCTCTCAGTCACTCTGCCCACGTCCCTGGCGTATTCCTCCTCTCCTCTCTGGCTTGTCTCTGACACTCCATCTGTCCCCATGTGGCATCTCCGTGCCTAGGCCTTAGAGCCAGTGGTGCCGGGAGCTCTTGGCAGGGCGGAGAGGCTAGTCCAGCGCGAGGCCCTCCTGGCGTGTGTCCTCCAGTGCTCTGCCTCCTGTCTCCTCACAGGTTGACGGAAGGGTGACCAAGGAGGCCAAGGGCAAAGGCCATCCTCGTGAGGGGAAGAGCTGGGGTAGAAGCAGATCCAGATGCCAGAGCCCCCTGAAGGCCCTGCTCCTGGCCCCTCCCACTTCTGTCCCCTGAAGTCTGTTTCCGGGCACAGACTCTCTCACCCTCCTGGGTGGCCCCACTCAGACCGCCCCACCTGGAGAAACCCACTGGAGGCTCCCGCCTGAAGGACACCGGCTAGCCACAGCTGGCCTGTGGCTCAGGAGTTTGTCCCACAGGCTCATTGCACCCCCTCAGCACAGGGGCCCAGGGTTCGTAGCACCCTCTGCCTCAGAGTCAAGGCCGTCCACAGCAGGAGAACAACGTGGGATCAAAGCCCCCAGCTCTGCACCCACCCATGGAGTGTCCCAGATCCCTGCAGTGGTACCTGAAGCTGGAGCCTTTGGTGGTGAATCCCACCGAGCTCTTGGTTCTGTGATGGAGCTCATCCTGGAAACTGCCGCATGTGTGACACCAACCCCAGCAGTCACTGGTCGTGCCTTCTCCCGAAGACCTGCAGGGAGGGTAAAGTCACGTTCACAACTCTGGGGACGACAGGCAGACTCATTAGAAAAAGAAATGCTGACAACTGAACGCATCCCCAAGGGAGGTGGGAGGCAGCTGTGCACTGAGAGGCAACGGTCTCTGTCCTTTGTGACCTGAGCCTACCCTGACCTACAGGCTGAGCCCAAGCAGAGCAGCAAGGAGTGCAGGGGCCTGGTCAAGCCCTTGGGACTTGCTGATATTTTCCTCTGCAGGTTGTTTGGCCTCCCACTTCCAGAGGCTCGTGGGGTGATGCTGAAAGTCCCCATCCTGTGAGATGCTTGATCAGTTGGATGACCCCAAAGAAGGTCTGCTGGTGACCTTGCAGGTGCCACCTCTGGCTTGAGAAAGTCAGTGAGGATTATAGAGTCCCCTTCCTGAATCTGAGACGCTGGCAGCTCTCACGAGAAAGGCTTCTATGTGCTCAAAGAGCCCTACATACATGGCTTGTCTCCAAACGCAGACCACTCTCGTCAGGAAGAACTGAGGCACAGCCATGCAGAAGTCTGGGCAGGCTCTAGCCAGGGGGATGGTGCTTCTATGGCTAAGCTGAGAGGACTCCTGGGTTTCTCAGACTACAAACACATCAAGAGTCAATGTTTCGGGGCTGGGATTGCAGCTCAGCGGTAGAGCGCTTGCCTCGCATGTGTGAGGCCCTGGGTTCCATCCTCAGCACCACATACAAAGCAATAAAATAAAGACATTGTGTCCATCTACAACTAAAAAAAAAATTAAAAAAAAAAAAGAGTCAATGTTTCAACACTACAATTTCACATAAAAACCTAGATTTCTGACTCCGATCTACACTTGATTTTATGGCCTCACTTTCTTCTTTAGCAGGAGAGAAGCAAGTAAGATACCGAGCTCCTGCGTGAGATTGAGTCCATTCCCTTCAGGGTCTGACTTTTAGAAGTGCGCAGGGTCCTGTTGCTGAACTTGTATTTCTACATCTGCATGTGAGGTCTCCGCATCCGCCAGGCGGGAACTGCAGCCCACAGCGTGCTGGCACTGTGCCCTCAGGGTCCAGGGGTGGGGAAGGGGCTGAAAGTGGAAGAGTTCTTGGAGGGAGACACTGTAAATGGGATGGAAGGACTTCTAGATCCCCTTCCAGGTCTAAAGTCACAGCAACAATTTCTGCAAGATTCTGTCATCAGTACTGTGTTCATTATGCAGCAAAAAGGATACAAAGACCTATCTTTTGGGATCCATCGGCCTTTGTGTTCCCAGGGCCACCAACCCCAGAGGCACACAGGACCTTCAAGTTTGAGCTTGGTGCAGCCCCTGCGGCCTCCTCAAGCCCACAGGCTGCAGCCACTGTGCTCTCAATACACACCGGGCGCCAGCTCCTTGGATGCTGGGGGCTCGACTCATGAGGGGAGTGGGCTCCTCATTCAGGCAAAACCAGAGGCGCCCTGTGTACACTAGTGCCTGTGGGCAGGCACCTTGTTCAGCCAGAGCAAACCCTGCTTAGGAACCCTGTACCCAGAATGCCCGGTGGAGCTCCCCTCGCTGCCTCTAACCTGCCTGCACCACCTTACAGAGGGCTGCCTCCTGGACCTGTTTCTTGGCTTCTAGCACCCCCTCCTGGATGCTTTGGAAATCACACCTGTGATCAGTGCCAAGGTGGACTGCAGAGGACCCCAGGGACACCAGTGGAGGCCAAAATTGGGCACAGTGGATGGGAAAGAGGGAATTTGTTCAGCCCCAAGGTAACCCCAATATCTGGGTTACAGCCACCACCTGACAAGGACACAAGTCTGTCATGCGCCTGCCCGGAAGCTGGAACTGGGTACCTCCCCTCTAAGGGCCCTTCCAATCCTGCCCTCAAGGTAGTGCCCTGAGGAATCTCTCAGACGGGGCCTGGCCAGAGAGCTGAGTGGACAGCAGGTCTGCTGCATAGGAGGTCTGCCCATCTGTAGGAGCTGAGGGGAGCTTGGGGTGGGGGCTCAGAATATCTCTGTAAGCCTGAACTTACTCCAGGATGAGAAGTTTTCATAGAGACACACAGGTGAGCTCCTGCTGATAGTAGAGGTTGGGTGAGAGTCCTGCTCTGTCTCGGGCACATGGTGGCGGTAGCTGTGCTGGTCCTGCTAGGGAAACTGAGTGGCTGTCTCTTGTGGGGTTCTGTGGGCGTCAGGATTTTCCAAGTGATCGGAAACCTGGGCTGAGGACATGACCTCATGATTTGGGAGAGGGTGATGGGCTTAGCCAGGTCCACACGGCCAAACACAGAGTACACTGGGCTCTGGGCGGGCTGTCTCATTGCTCTGGGGAATCTCCTCCATGCCTCAGTTTCTCCACTGCCACCCCCACTGTTATTGATCCAATGCCTCTGAGCATATCCAGGGCACCACAGTGTCCTCCAGAGGAGGCAGGAAGGTTGAAAAGGCCAGTCTCACCCTCAAGGACATCCAAAGGTGCTAGGGACAGGTATCTGAGGAGAGGCAGGCTCCAGCGGACTCCAAATGCAGGGCAGGGCTGCAGGGATGGTAGGGACACCGGGCCCTTCCTTTTCAGGGCAGCCCCGGGGAAACACAAGCTGACTGTTCAGGCATTTCCTGTCTTCATGCCCACCTGCAATGTGGCTCACGTGACCCTTGGTGGCCAATGTGCCTAACGCCCTGAGAAGGCTAGAGAGTGAGGTCTTCAGGTGGGTGAGGGGCAGCAGAGCTTAGCTGGTGGTGGCAGCTGGGGTCAGTCAGGCACAACAGGCTGTCCCTACCCCTCTGCAGAGCCCCCAGGCTAGTGTCCCAGGATGGGAAAGCCACACAGTGACTGCATAAAGGGATGGAAGGCAAAGGCCTGGCAGGAGACAGGGAGGGCAGGTCCTGCCTGGCCTGGGCACTAGGAGTGATCCCTGTGTATGCCCAGGCCACACACAGCCGACTCCCACCTGAGCCCTAGAGGCAGCGCAGCATAGTACAGACTTCCTGTGCTCCTTAACCTGTCCCGTCCCCACCCTCAGGTCTGTCGACCTTGTGCCCCAGGTGTCACTAAGTCCCAGGAGCTATGGAAACAGGTCCAGTTTCTGTGGCCTGTAGTGCTGCTGTCCCCTGGGTTGCAGGGCCATGTGGGCACCACCTGATATCCCAGCCTTGGGTGGCCTCTGATGGCCAGTCCCGAGCACAGGAGTCGGGCCAGTTGCACACAGCACCATGGGGCCTGGATTCAAGGGCAGAGGGGAGCCTGCACTGCCTCCAGTGGTCCAGGCTCCTTGGGAGCACAGCGGGGCTCCCAGCTGATGATTCTGACTCCAGGGGAGGGGTTCCCATGAGCAGCAGAGGCCAGCTGGGAGTCAGTAAAGCCCAGCTTCATGGTGTGGAGGAACAGTGACCCCTTAGGCCTGAAAGCACCCTGCAGGGGAGGCTGTGTGACCGTCTCAGGAGGGTGGATGGCTCAACAGCGAGGAGTCTGCAGCCCAGCCAGGAGGCTGTCCCAGGGCACCTCCTTTACCCTTTGTCCTTGGCCATAAGGAGGCATGACAAAGGGCCTGTAGCCTCCTGAGCTCTGGAGCAGGCAGGGCCTTCCCAGCTGGAGGACGGCTTGGCCATGAGCCCAGCCCGTGGTGAGGGCCGTGTGCAGGCTGGCTGTGGCCCCATGCAGAGTGGGAGGACAGTCCGCGACCCCAGGCAGCCCTTTCCAGGACAGACAGATGTTGGCCTGAAAGGCTGCTCCAGCTCTCCTTCCAGAGAGCGCCAGAAGAGGGCTGGGTCTGAGTAGCCGCAGCCCTCGCCTGGCCTACTCGCGGTGCCGGAACTTTCCCCATTTGGGCTCCCAACCAACAGATTGTCATTACATTCTGAAAACTTTTACTGTGAACACAGATTCACACGAAATTTCACAACACATGTGAGCTGCAGGGAGGATCCCTGCTCTGGCCCACGCGTGATGTCACGCCCAGGAGCGTGCAGTGCCAGCAGTTCACCTTGCAGCACCCAGACACAGCTCCTCCTGCTGCCCCTTGCAGTCACCCTGCCTCCAAAGCCCCCAAGACACTAACCATTTTGGGTGGACCTTAAATGTCCCCAAAGGCCCATGTGTCCATGGCAGGGTCTCCAGCAGATGGTATTACAAGGAAGAGGTGAAACCTGTAGGAAGGCAGTGGTCACGGTGGACCCTGGCCCTTCCCTGGCCCCTGCTTCCCAGCTGCCGTGGAGAGAGCAGCTTTGCTCCACCCTGAGCTGCCGCCACACTGTTCTGCCTCCCACAGGCCCAGCAGCAAGTGCCAACTGGCCAGACAAGACCTGTGAAACCCTGAACCCAAACGGACCTCTCCTCCTACAGGTTGTTTCTCAGTGACGGACACCTCAGCTGACCAGTCCTTTCTGTCTCCACCCGCGCAGAGGCCGCTGCTGGGTTCTGCTGTCTTGCACACAGCCAGCTGGGTCCACACTCCGGCTGCTCACCGCTTCTCTATTTTGTTGACACTTTTTTTTTTTTGTTACCTGCCTCCTACCTGCTTTGGGCTCACTGTCCTTTTTCGATTCCCAAAGTGTAAGTCTACAGTGATTTTGGGACCTTTCTATTTTTCTCATGTAAGCACTTAGACCTGTAAGTTTCCCTTAGCAAACTGTCTCTCCAATCTTAATGTTTTCATCAAGCTGAATATCAGTTAGAATTTCTCTCATGTTTTCCTCAACCCATGAGCCCTCCAGAAGTGAGCCATGCGATTCCCGTTTCTCTGGGTGGCCAGCTTGGGGCAGGGGGTGCACTGCAGTAGCTGGGCACAGAGTCCCTAAGTCAGCGAGGCGGCTGGCGTCCTCGTCTGGGGTTTCTATGCAGCTGTCGTGTTTCTGACACAGGGCATGGAGGATGCCCGCCACATGGGGACAGCAACTGGTGTCCCCGGCCAGACTGGCCTGCGGCTGCAGCTCTCCTCACCTTTGCATCCCCCACCCCGTGCCGGCCTGCTCAGTGTGCCGTCCTCAGGGGTGCCATCAGCTTGAGAGCCCTTCTGAATGACGGTCCCACGGACACTGCCTTGCAGTGCTTCTCGTCGGTGGCCGTCTGCCCAGCCTGTGCTCTTGGCCTGCTGCCTCTGTGTTTATGGGGTTTCTCTCTTTAGACAGCATGTGGTTAGTTTTGCTTTTTATCCAGCCTGATAATCTGCCTTTTGGCTAAAGCATCCGCGGCACTCAGGGAAGTGATTTTCACCCATGACATCGTCCCACCTTCCCACAGATGAGAATCTGGGCTTCCTGCTCGGCTGCTTCGGGAAGACAGTCCCTTAGGCCTCGGAGGTGAAGCAGCAAGGGGGTCTTTCTACTAGAGCCTCTTCGCTGAGGCCTCCCCAGTATAGGGAGAGCACATGGCCCCTTATGCAACCTGTTTTGGCTTCATGGGGTGGGGAGGTGACAGGCTTTGGGAACATGGTGTCGCCCTGATATAGGAACACTGGACGGAAATGCAAGAAGGTCTTGAGCCTAGAATAGGATGAGGCATGGAAAGCAGCAGGGTCTGCCCACCCATCCTCCACCCACTCCATCCTGGCCTCGCTGTCCAGAACTCAGAACACCGGGAGGTCCTTCCACAAACCAGCTTGAGGGCCCCATTCCCCTCTCAAGCCGGTTCCTAAACCCGAGGTGGACGAGATCCGATTAGTAGTAGGCAATTATTTAGTAGGCAATTATTTTGTCCCATCTATCAGAACTGACGCACAAACCCTGAGAGAGGCTTACCGTGTGCCTGCTGCCTGCTGGGCGCTGCCTTCCCTAGAACGGCCTGTTAGCCCCGGAAGCAGCATTCGGCAGTGATCCTCTTGGCTTCACAGGGGGAAGCCGTGCAGGCTTCTGGCGGTCTTCAACTTTGAATTCACATGTTTTCATTTCTAGAAACTCATGTTTTGATTTCTTACTCTGTATCCCTGACCCAAGGCTCACAAAAGCCTCATGTTTTATTTAAAGTTGCGCAAAAATGCCATTCCCAAGGCTCACAGTAGTTAGATTTTCTGAGGTTGTTTATAATTTATTACAACTGTTAGTCAACCTCCCACGTGGGTGTGTTTTACTTTAAAAGCAGCAGAGGCAAGAAAGTATCTAATCTGAACTTGGTATTCTGTACCTAGATCCGTGAGTGACACCACTTCAGCACACAGGCTGTGGCATGTCTGTGAGTGCAGTGCCCCTAATTCCAATTGTGTGAAAGAACCTCCAATCCACCAAGCCACTGGGTGCCAGTGGGTGCAGGCTCCTGCAGCTCAGCAGCCACCTCCAGCCTGGTGGCCCCAGACCAAGCACTGCTGGAGAAACTGGCGAAACAGTGCCATCTTGTGGGGGACATAAGAAATGGCATTCTCTAGTCCCAGCTCCACCTGGGAATTCTGAACACTCAGGCATCCAAAGATAACCCGGCCACAGGCATGTGATCCAAAAAGCAGATGTGATGGTGCCCGGGAAGGGACGCACTTGGTTGTGGCGCTGGGCCTCTCCTTTGAAAAGCAGCACTGATAGACCAGGAGGAGGTGGCACCACAGAGGTAGGGCTTGCTGGGCCCCTGCTGCTCCCCTCGCTGGGTGGGCACTGCCTGAGGACAGTGGGGTCACCTTCAATGGGTGCTCAAGCTGAAGATCAGCGTGGCACACAGGACACTTGGTGCAGTGGACGGCAGGCCTGCTCTAGGAAACCAGAAGATCCTTCCCCTTAAGAGGCCAGGTGTGTGGCAGCGAGCTCCCTGGAGGGTTCCCGAGAGACATCTGGAGAAGGGCACAGGCCCACAGACCTGGAGCAGCCAGAGGACCAAGCCCTGGCCTGCAGGCTCTTCCACCCTAACGCCAGCAGGGGTATATGTGTGCATCCCAAGTCCCCCAGGGACACCTGCTGCACAGCAGGCAAGGTGATATGAGTGTCTCGGGCAGCTGCCTTCTGTTACAAAGACTTCCCGAGCGTGGTTTTACACATGTGAGAGGCTGTGGGCTTAGAGACACTACCGACACTACTTTGGAACTGTGTCCAGAGGTGTCACACCATCTGCCACCTGGGCTTTTGTGAGAGGAGCACACTCTATGCAAGGATGCACGAACACGGGAGTACCTAGGGGAGCCGCCACGGGAACCTGGGGAGTGTCAGCAGCAGAGGCCGGCTGCAGGCAGACACGCATGCCCAGTGTGCAGACTTTATTGTGCAGGGGGCGTGGCTTTCACATTCCACCATCAAAGGAAGATCCCGAGTGTTGGGAAGCTGCAGAAACCACTGCCAGCTCTCAGACGGGTAGCAGTGAAGGACCAAGGCTCCTGTCCAGTGGAAGCCTGTGCTGCCTGGGTGGACGTCACAGAGGAAAGGGCAGGCCCCAGCACCCTACCTCCCACCTCCCGCAGGAGCCAGCTGAGAGGAAGCCCTCTGGCAGCTGCTAGCCCCTCAGGAGCTCAGCTTGGAGTAGCTGGGAGGAGAGAGCTTGCGCTTCAAGTACTTGAGGACGTAGAGAGGAAGGCAGCTGACCACAGTGATGGCTGACACTTTCCACAGGAAGGGCACGGTTGTGATGAAGGCAACATCTGTGGGGACGAGGCAGAGTGTGAATGCCGCGAGGACTCCCAGCCCAGGCCACTGCCGCAGACCTGCCCTGCCACCCCGGGGCTCCACTCCAGCACTGCGCCCTCGCCCAGCAGGCGTGACTCAGCCTTGGGGGTCTCCACGCACTGTTTACCGGGGTCTGGCACACATAGTTCTTCACAGAAGGAATGGGGGCCGAGCACCAGGAAGGGCTGCACATGGCCATCACACAGTCAGCAGGCAGGCAGCCTGTGGCAGGATTCCTACACTGCCAGCTGCTCCGGGGAGGGTACAGCTAACCGGCCTCTGCTGTCTGGCCGCCCTGGCCAGCCTTCTCCTTGAGGCAGAGCCAGCTCTATGGGGCTTGGGGCAGCTGGTAGGTCCCAGGACATGAACGCTCAGATGCGCCTGTCTCAAGTGCTTCTCGGCCGGCAGCCCCAGGCATCCCCCCTCACAGTCACCTCAGACAAGCCTGTTTACCACCCCAACGAGACCACATGGGTAACGACGGCTGCTTTAAGTCCTCAGGAGAAGAGACGTGGAAAACCTGACATCTGCAGTTCCATTCTACACACAGCAGAAGTCTTTTAGATTGAAAAAAAAAAAAAAGATACAAATATCTACTTACTAGGAGCTGGAGTTGGGCTTTTACAAAAACAAAGGAAGTGGGGAAAACAGCTGCTGTCCATACAAGGGGTCGAAGCCAAAAAGGAAAAGGTCACAGCAACGTGACCCACATTTTGAGACACCTGGGAGTGTTTTCCAACTAAACCTTGAAAGGCCAGCGTTCTAAGGAGGGACACACAGTGGCTCCCCGTCTCCCATCACTCAGCCACCAAACACCCAGAGGCAATCCCGAGCCGGGAAGCTCACGCCTGGGGCTCCCATGATGTCCAAGTCAGGGGGAAGAGGAAGTTAGCGGGGTGCCTTGGTTATTAGCTAAGTCTTCACCAACATTGTTTTGCTACATTTCTATAATCATGAAAGAAATCGTAACTTTACCTACCTAAGAAAGCTCCAAACGACACTCTGCCTATACCTGTTCCAAGAGAAAGCAGGAGCAAAGAACATGAAGGGTGGGTTAAAGCAGGCAGCCAGACATTTCAGGTGGTCAGCTACCGAGCACAGACACATGAAAAACAACAAAGATGTCAGCGTGAGTGCAGCTGTGACTGGCTTTAACCCTGTCATTTCAGCACGTACTGCCATGCGACTTGAAAACAGAGCCGGAATGTGTGATTGATTTCCTTTCACTTAACAGCAAGCACTCAGACATGCCCACTGGGTCTGCAGCTAAACCTCCAGTGGGGTCCAGCTCAGAACGCAGCTCCCCTGAATGCTTGCCACCCTGGGGCACGGTGGGCGCTCTGTGCACATCACTTGACATGCTGCTGCTGCTGCTGTCCAGGCCTGGTTCAGAGGAGCCAGGTTCAGAGGGGACAGGTCCTGCCCAAGCATGCGATTGGGGCTCTACAGGTCCCATTTATGAATGGTTTTCTTCTTTGTGTGTGCTACTGGGAATTGAACACAGGGGCCTTCTGTCACTGAGCTACATCCCCAGTCCTTTTTTAGTTTCTTTTAAGACAGGATCTTGCTAAGTTGATGAGGCTGGCCTTAAACTTGTGATCCTCCTGCCTCAGCCTCCTGAGTTATTGAGATTACAGGCATGGGCCACTATGCCCAGCATGAAGTCAGTTTTTGTCACTCAGATGTTACTAGACACAACAGTTTCCCCAATTTCAGTACTTTGCCTTGAGTTCTGTACACTGTCAAGTGAAGAAAGCATGTTATGAAAATGACATAAAGCAAGCTGACACTCCTCCATGCCTGAGTGCATGAATTGATGATCATACAGAAAAACGCAGCAAGCACTCATTCTCCAAGACAGGTGGCTGAGCTATCGTGACTATTTTTTTAGCTCAGCTATTCTAACTGGAAAGAAGCCCTTTCTATGTGCCATAGGCATGCTCTTCGTGCAACTTTTAAGAATTATAAGCGTGAACTCTTTGTATTTTTCCTGCCTATGTGCTCACCCATGCGACACGCAAAGTGGCGGAGGAGCGGCAGTGTGCACCCTCCTCCGTGCTCATGCACTGCAGCTGTGATTCTGCTGCCAGTGAGGCCCGTACTTGAGCCAAGGTGCAAGCACCAGCACACCAGCAGCAGAAGGCTCAGCGTCCCCACCCGCAGCGCACGAACAGTAACTGGACTGTGGACCTGCCTGGGACGTTCCCCTAAGGTGAAGGCCTGGAGCTTTCCTCCCAGACCAGGAAGAGTGTCGACCTGCCACTTGCAGGCAGCTGTGGCACCATGCTCCCAGGTACCCTGTTGCAGGTGGTGGCCTCTGTCTTACCCTCTGCCTTGGCCCCAGGAGATGGGCCTTGGCAGGCTCTGGGAAATGAGGGAGACCTGATACAAAATGCTTCTTTGCTCTCCGCCCTGATTTAAAAATCTCAAGAGGGAAGCAAGCTTGGTCTTCCTAGCCACTGCCAATCTGGAGGTGGGGACCTAGTGACTGACCACTGACACTGTCTCCGTCATTCTTGACTTCTGGATGGAAGAGGCTTAGACCCTGGGTCGCACAAATGAGCTGGTGTGACGGGGTGGCTGGGGAGGACACTGCAACGTCTTTTAAAGCCAAGATGATGGAAACTTTAACTTTATAGGTAGACTGCAAGCACTTTTTTCTTTGCAGAAAAGTAAGTTCTGTGTTGTGAAATTGTCTAATAAGGGTTTTATTGTGATCTACAACTTAAAGCAATGTTTTAAGAGCTAACAATAACACGTTTAAAAACCCCAATAGTGATTCAAAAACTTACCGAAATACTCATTTAGAAAGGCGAGGGAGGCCACGTAGCAGCCCAGGCTGAGGAACTCAGCCACAACCATCAGCCAGTGCCACGTCCTGATGGTCAGAGCCACCATGAGCAGCTCAGTCAAGACCAGTGCCGTGAAGGAGATGGCCACCACATGCACAAACTCAGCCTCGAAGAGCACCAGGGCCCCGAACATGAGAATGCCGCCTGGAAAACAGCACGCAGGTCAGTTGGGGAGCACAATGCCCACACACCCTGCGCAGGCAGACAGCCTGGTTGCACTCTGGACGGTGGCACCAGTTAGCTCAGTGCCAGGCAGAGGCTCAGGGACGTCTGAACACCTGCAGGAAGGCTGCCCCCACCGAAGCAGCACGCCACCTGCTCAGGGTCGACCACACCTGCAGCACCCTCACCCACTGGGGCCCACAGAGCAGCTAGGGCATGTGGCCGGTGACCAGCTTTCTTGAGGGTTTGCCATCGTCACACATGAAAGAGGCCATGGCGTGGGGACAGTGTGAGCAGTGCTCGCTAAAGTTTTCTGGATTGATGCTTGACTAATAGATCAGTTTTTAACTGACATGCATCATTTAAAAAATACTGATGCACACATTTCCGGAGTTATCAATTGACAAGATACATAGAAGGCAGTATTTAACTGCTGATGAAGCCTCAAGCCATTGGGATTTAACCTGGAGGTGAAAACAATACTGCTGAGAGAAGAGCAACAGAAACCTTTGGGCAGTGAAACCGGGGCCAGGCCTTACCTTGGTAAATGCTGATCAGAACCCAGATGAGGAAGGTCTTGAAGGACAAGGATCTCCCCTAGGGTAAACAAGGGGCAGCTTTACCAACAGAGGAGAATGGCATGCTTTACCCTCCTATCCCCAGGGAATGAGGGATGGGGTTTCTCAAAGGCTCAGACGCCCAGGCCCACTGTGCATACTGTCCCCAGCGTCTCCCAGGGAGCACTCTACTGAGGTCTGAGTCTGGGGAGCATCTGGCCTGCTTTGTCCATGGGGCTGCATGATTCCTGGCCACAGCTCTCCATCCCTGGGTCCTAGTGAGCCAGGAGGAGTCCTCTGTAGACAAATGTTTAAATGAACTAGGGGTCAAGATTCTATCTGTAATAAAAATAACTTCTCTTTACTTCTTTGTTTTTTGGAAATAAAAGTTGGTTGTTCCATAAATGGAAAAGCTGCCATGTTAGTCAGTCCTCTGCTGACAAACAGAAAAAGCTTCCTGCGCACTAGGCTCTACACTCTGCACTGCACACAGGTGACCGGGGGTGCGTCACAGACAAGGGTCCAGGTCCTGGTTGTTGTGTTTCACCCTCTCCTTGAGATTCTCCACTGAGAAGGAAAGCCAGCCAAGGAGCCAGTGCCCTAGTGTGCAGTGCCAGAGAGCTGTCACAGGAGGCCCTGCAGTGGTGCCAGGAGTTGGGACGGGCCCAGAGGAGATCACTATGGCAACCTTGTTTTTGCCCACATCTCTGAGGTCACCTGGCACTGTGGCTTCTGTTCTCAGCAGTGTGGCATCTCACTTAAGACAGGCAGAACCTTCCATAGGAGAAGAGACCCCAGAAGCCCATTGACTTCCTCAGGCTCCTACTGTGCATTACTGGAGCTCAGTGGTAACTGATCAGAGTCCCAAGTTGTGCATTTGATTTGGGGCTTCCCCACCCAGGGGACAGTTTCTCATGACAACTGGATGGCACGATCGACAGTCATGGGGGCCCAAGAGACACCAGAAGACACAGCAGGGATGTACATATCAGACAGAGTCTGGACCCGGCCACCTATCTTCCTGGTGGCTGCTGGGACATTTAGCAATAAGAATAAGAATATGCTCAAGAGAAAATGTGTGCTGAGCAGAACTCCAGCTGTAGTCATACAGAAGCCCACAAAGAGCAGGTGTGTGGATTCTAGTTCTAGCTGTAGTCTAATTGTAAAAAGACAATGGTAGCTCTACTTAAGCATCTTCCCTGACTACGGGTGCCCACCTGTGAAGCAGCCGACTGAGGCCGAGTCTGCCATGCGTGAGTGTAAAAAGCAAGACTCAGACGCATGGAATCATTAAAAGGCGAGATTTAAAAGGCAGAAACAAACACGGGCATATTTTAAGTAGGTTCTCTTAGTACATATTTCCTAAGTGCATTTCTCTGACTGGACACAAGTTGACTTTTGGTCTTTAGTCATGGGAACCATCTGTAATTACATATGTGGCAAATTTTACTTGAAGAATTTTTTAAAAAGTATAACTTCAATTTATTTTTATTTTTGGTCCAGGGATTGAACTCAGAAGCACTCGGCCACTGAGCCACCTCCCCAGCCCTATTCTGTATTTTATTTAGAGACGGTCTCACTGAGTTGCTTAGCGCCTTGCTGTTTTGAACTTGCGATCCTCTTCCCTCAGCCTCCCAAGACACTGGGATTACAGGCGTGTGCCACTGTGCCCAGCTTTAATTTCTTGATCTAATAAAGATATATTATAATTTATTGACATAATAAATATTTTCCTTGTAATAAGATTTGCTGAAATGCTTTCAGATTATTTATGTGAGGTAATTACCAATTTAGGTTGAAGGTTAAAAGGGGGCATTTACTATTTCTCTTGTTAGCTGCAAACATCAAAAGGTGCCTGTTTCAGTGTGTCAAATCGCACCTCCTTGGAAGCTTCTGCACCTGAGCAGACTGAGCAGGTCATGGACTGATGAGCAGACTCAATGAGATGGGCGCAGACACCCTTGATCTTGATGTGGAAGCCAACTCACAATCTACATAGCTTATGAGACAAAACATTGCTGCAGGTGATGGGAGGAACACACAAGGACGCAGCACATTTCCTCGGGATGCTGGGCTACAGACAGCTACTCTTCCTGGAGAGGAAAGAACTGTCTGTTGCTCTGATGGATGGATTCGCATGCCACACAGATTCCACAGGACCCCTGTCTGTGCAACAGGTGCACATGTGAGCACCCAGGCTGAGGACAAGAGTGCCTGCAGTTGGCCCTGCTTAGCACACCTTCCTGCCCTATCCATGGGCTCTCAATTTAATCTGCACACCTCAGTTTCCTCATCTGTGAAACAGACATGACAGCGCCATGGACCTCATGCTGATTAAATACACCATCAAAGGAGATACACACAAATTCAGAAATAGTACATTCAACAAATGCCACTGGTGTATTACCAATTAAACATTACAGACTTAAGATTTGTTTGAATTATAAATCCACCAAAAATGCAAAAAATGAAATCAAGAATTTTAAGAAAATACTAATCCACTTTGAATAAATTAACAAGAAAGTACAGAGTCAAGCTGTGTGTAACACGTCTGTGGGTCACACCACATGCATGCTGATGTGTGCACGTGAGCACAAGTGCACGAAAGCCAAGCTGTAACGTGTGGTCCACAGGCCTGCGTGCTGACATGCGCATGCTGTGGGAGCATGTGGATCCCATGCCGGGCACACAGGTGATGTAATGACACAGGCACATACATGTCTGGCTGGAGCTGGGGCCTGCAGAGGGGCATCCCATTTGCTCTAAATGTGAGGCCCCCGTGACTTGTGTTCTAACCACTTTTCTCATTGCTGTATTCTCCGGCTCTAGCTTCTCAACGGATCACACAAAACCTGGGCATTATATTTGCATAACAATAATTTTGGAAGTGTCTTGAGAAGAAAGATGAAAGGAAAGAGGCAATTAAAAAATGAGAGAGAAAAAAAGCCACAGAAACTCTGCAAGTAGCTGCACTGCCTGGATGTCACCAGCTTTCCAGAGCTCTGTGTCCTGCTACCTGGCCAGTTCCCGACTCCTCCTTGGTCTCTGATAACCTGGACACTTCTCAAACCACGCATCAAACCTGTAGAAGCCCTTAATCTGGGTCTACCGGATGTCTCTAAAGGATGAATAAATTACAAGGCAGTTGGGGAGGGCCCCAAAAAGGGGAGCCCTGTCCACCAAAGGGCTCCAGGCCAGGATGTCCACTAGTCAACCGAGGAGATGCTGGCCTGGCTGTGGGGTGTCTGCCGGGGCTCCACGCTGAGCGGCTGTTTGTCCCTTGGTAATCAGTGAACGTCTTGGGGAAGACACTTTCGGATGAGGCAGAAGCAGTGCTTCTCTTCCTTCTCTTCCACAGCTCAGTCACCCTGAGGCACTCGGGATGGTGGCTCCTCATCTGCCCTTTCCCTTGCTCCCTCACATGCCACCGGAATCCTTCAAAGGTCAGGGGCGTGGTCTGTGTAGCACCTGGAGGCAGTTTGTTCGCTGCACCTTTTGGTTGTAATGAGACTGTTATCTCTTCTGTTGCTGACTGGGCCCCATTCTGGCTACTGGGAGGTCTTTGGGGTTGTTTCCTGTGCCATTTTGACATCACCCTCATCATTATGCTTTCTTGAGCAGTTCCTTACTCTCTGGTATCACGTTGCCCCTGCTTGGCCTGGCACACAGGTCTGCTACCTGTTTGTACTTGTTCTACACCTAGGACACGGGGATTTCCCTGTGAAAGGGCATGCACCACAAGGAGCCAACAGGCTGTGTATTGCCGTCTCTGGCCTCTCAGCAGATCCCAGGTCACTCAGTCACTCTGGGTGGTTTGGTGCTGACTCGTCTATCACAGCTTGGTCCCCTCTGGGGCAAGGCCCCAGGGGCTCTGACATGCACAGCAGGAGAGCACATCACAGTGCCAGATGCAGCAGCCCCTCCTGGAACCCCTTCTACCACTGATCTGAACCTACAGCTGTGTACTTCCCAGATCTCAGGTACAGGAATCCAAGGAACGTGCTGTCTGGCTCTTCTCCACAGTAAGAGGCATCTCAGCTCATCTGTCGGGGAAGAACCAGAGGTTTCACTCCCGCTGCCCCATCAGGCCACGCCTCACTGCTCTTCAGTCCTGGGATGCCTATTCATTCCCTGGCCTGAGGACATCTGGCTGCTTCCAGTTTTTGGCAAGTGTGACAAAACTGCCATAGACACTCGTGTACAGAGTTTCCTGCACACAAGTTTTTGCTTCTGTTGGTTAGATACCTAGAATAGGGTTGCTAGGTCCCATAAACATTGTCATTCTGTAAGAAACTGCTCAGCGGCTTCCAGGGAGGCTGCACCACGCTGTGTTCCCACTAGCCCAGTCTCTTGCAGGGTCGTGCCCCCAGCGTCCAGGTTGTCAGGCTGTGTTCTGGCCATTCTAACAAGCGTGTGGTTCTATCTCACTCTCACCTAAGTTTGCAGCTCCCCAAATGAGAAATGATGCCAAGCATTTTTCATGTTTATTTGACATCTGTCCATCATCTTTGGAATGCTGTCAGTTCAGATCTTTTGCTCACTTTTAAACTGGGTTGTTTTCTTATTGAATTTTAAGGCTTTTTTAAAAAAAATTTATTTTAGAAACAGGGTCTGAGGTGCTTAGCGCCTCGCTGTTGCTCAGGCTGGCTTTGAACTTGTAATCCTCCTGTCTCAGCCTCCCAAAGTGCTGGGATTACAGGCGTGCATCACTGCGCCCAGCTGAATTTTAAGGGTTCTTTATGCATTATGAATACAAGTCTTTTGTCAGATATGACTTGAAGTATTTCTCCCAGTCTGTGGAATGTCTTTTCGTACACTTAATTCTATCATTCACAGAGCAAAGGTCTGTTTCTTCATGTTTCCCCTTTAAGAATCCTGCTTTTGACCTTGTCTTGTTTAAAAACATGCTGCCTGTTCCAAGGTCATGTATATTTTCTCCTGAACTTTCTTCTAGAAGGCTCACCATTTACATGTAGGCCATGGTCCACCATGAGTGACCCTGTACTTGAGATTCTCTTATTGCATGTGGGTGACCAGCTGTCCTGACCTCATTTGTTGACATCACTCTTCCTCTGCCTGACTTCCTGTCAAAAGGCCAGTGATGCCTGTGGGTCCATTTCCAGGATCTCTGTCCTATGGATCTCTATCTATCCTTTGCCAATCATGCATGTCCTGCTGAATAGTGAGCCCTGAGATCGGGTGGTAATCTACCAACTCTGTTCGTTTCCTAAACTGTCTTGCCAAACTCTGTCCCCTGCTTTTCCATCTAAAGGGTAGAACCTGCTTGTCAACTGTCAATCACACACAGTCGCCCACTCATACAATAGCCATCTCTGCCATTGCTGCTGCAGGCTCCAGCACACGGGTCCCTGTGTGCTCTCAAAGCTGCGCTGAGTGCTCTGCCTGTTTGGGTATTACTATAAATGCTGCACATGGTACTTGTGTTTCTTCTGACCCAATTGTTCACTGGTAGTATACAGAATTAGAAATGACTTAAATTTATTTTCTTTTCTTTGGGATTTTCTACACAAACAATTACTACATCTACAAACAAATATACTTCCTGCTTTCTAATCTCCATGTCTTTAACTTCTGTTTCTTGCCTTATTCACCATTATATTTAAAAATTATATAAAAGCACAAATACACATTTCAAAAGATAAAATCATTTTGAATTGGGCATGGTGGTGATTCAGTGATTCAGAAGGCTGAGGCAGTAAGACACAGTTCAAGGTGAGCTTCAGCAATTTAAGAGGCCCTAAGCAACTTAGTGAGACCCTTCTCAAAAATATAAAATAAAAATTAAATAAAAAGGTCTAGCAATGTAGGATGGTGTGTAGGAATGTAGCTCAGTGGTAGAGCATTCCCAGATTCACTCCCCAGCACCCTCCCACCCCGCAAAAAATCATTCTGTGAATATTCTCCAGAAAGAAGCAATAGTGGAGTGGTCCTATTAGCAAGGAACCTCAGGCTTGTGTAAAGATCAGCATGATGTTCTCTCTGAAAAGTGGATGCTGCTCCATAATGGGAGGTGGGCATGGGAAGAATGGAGAAACTGGTCAAAGGGGAGGGAGAAGGGGGGAGGGGACATGGGGGCAGGAAAGATGGTGGAATGAGATGGACATCATTGCTCTAGGTACATGTATGACTGCACATATGGCACAACTACATCATGTACAACCAGAGAAGTGAAAAGTTGTGCTCCATTTGTGTACAGTGAATCAAAATGCATTCTGCTGTCATGTAAACCTAAGTTGAATAAATAAATTTTAAAAAAACCCCAAAAAACCAAAAAACAAATTGGCCAGAAATTTCATTCATGTCTTCTGAGTACCTTAAAAAAGGATCAATAATTTTATAGTATTTCTTTCTAATGTCACACTCATGGAAATACTTTTAAAAATCTCTTTAAAAAAAATCGGCATGCTATTACCTACTTGGTATCTTTGCAAGGTGACAGGAAGCTGTGACCTGGCTGGCTCTGCTGGGCACAGCCACCTCTCTCTGATCCTGCTCCCTGAACTTGAGACTTATTGGTGTGTGTGTGTGTGTGTTTTTTTTTTTTTTTTTTTTTGGTACTGGGGATTGAACTCAGGGGCACTCAACTACTGAGCCACATCCTCAGCCCTATTTAGTTTTTGAGACCAGGTCTCAACAAGTTGCCCAGGCTGGCCTTGATCCTCCTCCCTCAGCCTCCTGAATGCTGGGATTACAGGTGTACTTACTAGCTTCATTGGAGGTCATGGGCATGGGATTACATGGAGGCGCTTGCAGGATCAGGAGGTGTGAGCGCGTCAGTCTCCTGTCTCACTGATGGGGCTCAGCATGAGCACAGCAGAGTGATACACAGCGAGTCCCGGGCTTCAGAAGAGGACGCCCAGTGCTACTGTTACAAATGCTTCCCTTTTCATGAGAACACCAACCATATGGCTTTATGAAAAAGGAAGGCATGTTGATCTCTGTTTAGTTGATTCGTTCACTCCCTCATCCATTTGCTAATTACCTACTAGACAGATATCTCTGTTTCCATTGCCTCAACCACACCTGGTAATGGACACCAAAGAGCTGGTGTAATTCAGGCCGCAGAGACAGAGGAATAAGGGAATGTCTGGACTCAGGACTGGCTGACCTCATTAGAACAGTGAGGCAGATTTGTGATGCTTGCATCATTCATTCTTCTAGACTGAAACGACAGGTTATCAAATATAAAAAATCCAAGATATTTTACTGAAGGGTACAGTACTTCCCCTTGGCTGTGCAAGGGCTGTGCCCACCAAGGGAACGTCATAAATTCGCCAAGCCTCTGGATGAGCGGCGCAGTACATGCTGGGTAATCGTCGGTGGGTGGTCACTTGCGATCCACACCCTACTTCACACTGCTGTCCTGTGCCAGCTGCCGCCTGATTTAACCAGGAACTAGCACTTTGTTTCCTGTGTTGTGCAGGCTTGCTGAGGGGCTGCACTGTGTCTTCGCAGTCCTGGCACCAAGCCTGCCAGGATGCCTGCCTGGTGTCCTGCTTCAGCATCGCCAGCCTCTGGCTACCAGGGTCACTGGAGAAGGTGAGAAGAACCACCGTACTGGTGCGTTGGCAAGTGATCAGAAGGAATAAGAACCTTCAAAAACAGTTCTTTAGCTTCAGAAAGCTACCAACCACAATTCTACCAACTTGTGGTCGAGCACTTTTGTAGTGCCTGTATTCAAAGGGTTTGAAGAGTACTACATTTTTTTTTTTTAAGATCTGCCATCATTTATTGCTTAATTCAGTTTATTTCTTCTTATTAAAATTTAACTTCACCCATGAATAATGGGCATGGACTCTGCAGACAAATGTCATTTGAAATGTGATTCTAGACCTGATATATTTTATGAAGTGTCTTAACTTTGAAGAGTACTACATTTTTAAAGAAATAGATACACAGATAAAAAGTAGAGATTCTTGGATCTTAATGGAACTTAAGAGAAAATCAGTGACTGAATTCTTGTCAAAAAAAATGTAGGGCCAGGGTGTAGGACACTGAAGCATTCCAAATTGATGGCCGCCTAACAGAACGGAGACTCAGACACTGGCTGAGATACAACTTCGTCAGCTGCATGCAACACCCTGTTTAAGTGAGGTCATCTAATGACAGCAAGCACTGACCCCGTGGCCACAACCATAGGCAAGAATGGTCTGGCAGATGCTGGTGCCTGTCAACAGCCCCTATTCCTGGATAATTCAGATATCCACAGAGGCAGATGCTGGTGGGTAGGAACTGAGTTCTCACAGCCGGCAACAGCCATCCAATCCCTGGTGGCCTGTGCTTGCTGTTATTACATCCTGCAGATAAGCATCCTCGGAACCTGGAGGTCCTGACTCTGCTGGGTACCAAATGCCTCAGTATACAGCTAGAAGCTCTGGTTTCTGCTCATGATGAAGGGCTGGTTTCTGCCTGCTATGTGAACCAGCACTGAGCAAACGCCTGCAGAGTCTCTGGAAATGGGGCTGTGCATAAGTTTTGGAAACAGTTCATTGCAACAGCTCCCTGTGGTCTGGACCACTGACCCTGTTCTGCACCACTGCAATGGCTTCGTCATCTTAGCATACTAACCACAAGTCCTCTAATTGCCAAGTGTGCAGTTTGGGTGATCTCCCCGCTGGGCACGTTATCTGCATGATAATCATGCTTGATTTTTACACCTAGTTTGATGCATACAGCTTAACTAGGTCTGTCTGTCCTGATAAAAGACATGGAGGTTTTCAAGAAGTTCACAACCCCTCTTTCATTGGATTGGTACAAAAATATGAAATTCAAAAGGTAACATGACTCACCAAGCACTACTCTGGCTAGCTAGTTATCAGCAAGGCTACAGTCTGGTCTGTTAGAGGTAGCTGGCCTAAAGTCTATTACTGATTAACTAGACAAGAGTCTAGCCTGTTAGTGGTCAATTGGACTAGTCATCCATTAGTTCATAGCTAGCTGGAATGGTCAATTCTGTTAGTTATTAACTGGATTAGAGTTTGGTCTATTAGTCTGGTTAGCTGACTAGTATCTACAGTGCTCAGCTGGGCCAGAGTCTAGTCTGTTAGTCAGCAGTCAGCTGGACCAGAGCTTTGCTTCTTGAACACTAAATTCTTTTCTCCCTATGCCACAATGCTAGAGCTCTAACAACTAACTCTGAGCTGATAATTTTAGGTTATTAGCTACAAACTGAGTTTGACTGAGGGCTGGTGGATTTTGTTCCATTCAGGAGAAGCTTGCCGTGTGGAAAATTTCAAAGCAACCAGAATCTATATCTGTAGAGCTGAGCTTTTCCTCTACTGTGTCCTTATATTTTCCATGCAGTAAAAATATGCTTTCATATACAAACATGATAAACTCAAAACTGCCTTTAAGAACATTTGACTCCTAACAGAGTGCAGTGTCAGTCAGCAGTAGCTTCTAGGTGGACTTTCATCTCATGGGATCACTGCAGAGCAGCACCCAGATCTCAGGGACTGAGACAACGCGGCTAGCCACTTTTCAAACGTGATTGTGAAGCCAACACTAGAGACTTGGGGATGCACAAGAAATGCCTGACCAATATGCCATGGATTTCTAGCTTCGGGAATGAATAAACAAGAAGGGCCTCCTCAGGCAGGGGCATGCATGCTGACCAGGTGGCGCACAGGTAGTGAGTGTCCTTCGCACAGAAATCAAGGCACAAGCTCTTCTCGGTCTTCCAGGACGCCTGCCTGCTGAGCTCACAGGAGCCCCACAAAGGCTCAGAGCGTTTATAAGGGGTTAAACACGTGCGCCGTGGGAGCTCCACTGCAGACACCTGAATGGTCCCCTCCCCCCTTTCACTCAAGAGGAAAATGTCAAAACTGCTGAGGAGAAGTAAGAAATATCTGTAAGGACAACGACCATTCCCACAAGGCTTCAGAACGCACGTGCATGCTGTCCATGGGCAAAGGGCCATACCTTGGTGAGGTCCTTGTACAGCTCTGGGTAAAGGATTGCCATTTCCGGCTTCACGTCTTGGTCCAGCACTAAGGAGAACACTGGAAACATGGTGTAGATGGTTGCGTACCTTAGAGGCCGAGAATACTTAGTTAGCCTGATAAATGTCTACAACACAACTAGAACAAGGGGTAGGTCGGAGTTCTGAAAACCAACGACATCCCACAAAAACAAGGTAAAACATCGACGCTGGCAACAGAGTAAGATTAATTCTGATAACTGGGCATTTTGCTCACAGCAGAGTGCCATGTTCTGTAAGCCACCAATGTTTACTGGGAGTGGAATCCATTCAAAAGTTAACTTTTCTTCCTAACATTTGCAGGGTGAGCTCAGACTTCTCTGCAGTTGCCACATTGACATGAAGCCCCGATACCTCACCAATCCCCAGTGGCACTGTTCCGCAGCATTCTAGAACAGCCGTGCGGGCGGGATGCTGGTGTGGACAGCGTCCCCACACAGAACCCTGCCTCCTACCTGCCTCTTCCTTCAGCTCAGCAATAACCTGTTCCCCACTTCCATTGCCCTGTCCCTTTAGAACTACCATATGCACCATGGACCATGTGCAGGTGGCCTTGGGGGCTGGCTTCTTCCCTTGCTTGGACCCAGGGAGGTGATGCTGGTGTGGTGTGACACCAGCACTCTGGTGCTGGGCAGGCCCCTGGTGCTGGGCACTCGTCTGCGCACCGCAGGGCATCGTGGTCACCCCGAATCGGGGCTATCACAAATGACACTGTGGTCAACATCACTGCATGGATTTTTCTTGTGAAGATAGACTTTCATTTATTTTGGAGCAGAGTACCAACTGGTGGAGCATGTGTTGGTGACAGGGCAGCGGGGGCCTCGGGTCAGTTCTGATTCGCTGAGCTCTGTGCTGGAAGGTGGCACGTCTGTTGCACACACCTCCACCTGAGGCTCTGCACAGAACTCCCTGTCAGAGGAGGACATGCAGTCTCCTGTGACCGGGAGGCAGTATGCACTCCCAGTCTGAGACGTGAGGCCCTCTTCCTCTTAATCATGCCATACTGTGATCACATGGCCACCAGCAAAGGATTCTGAGATGGGAGACTGCCCTGGCTTCTCTGGATAGGCCAGTCTGAACACAGGGATCCCTAGAAGAGGCGCAGTGCCCTGTGGAGAGAGAGGCAGATGCACTGGGAAGAGCGGCAGGGGCACAACGTCGGCTTGGAGGGAGGGAGGAGGGGGAAGGGTGAGGCGGGGGCCCGGGCGTGGCCGGCAGCACTCCCCGGGCTGCGACCACATGCGGCAGTGCACAGGTGCTTCACCTGGAACAGAACCTGACGCTGCGCAGACTGCCACTCCTCTTATCTGGCTCACGTCACCAGGGATTCTGGGGATGCAGGGAATGACCAGACAGCACGGCACTTAGGATGCTCTTAAAACAGCCTGTGCTGAGTGGACACGCATGTGTCCTGTTGTCCTGCAGGGAAGCTGAGCACACGGAGAGGCACTGGTCCAAGTGTGCAGGAAGCTGGCTGCCGGGCCTGCCTGGGCTACGCCTCCCATGAACAAGCCACTGAGCCAAGGCCGCTCGCTCTCCTCCATGACAGGGGGGTGAGATGGGATGGACGCAGGTGGGTAGTCCTGACCACCAAGTTCCCAGGCTCTGCTCATGGGAGCAGCCTTGGCTGGGTAGGCGGCGAGCTCTGCAGTTGCAGAGAGTGGCAGGGCATGGCCACAAGCAGACATTCACACTGATGTTACGTTATGCGCATGGCCATAGTGGGCTAGGAAGAGAGATCCCAATTCAACTGCTTTTAGAGGAAACTCCTGCCTTATGGACGTGGTGGCTAAGGTCACCTGGCTTCACTCTAACTCAGGTATGCAGCATGCTTTGGTGTACTTGTTCAAGATAGCACACTGTGTCTTGGGTGGTTTCACTGTGGCTGGGGACAGATCCCTAGTGTCTGTTCTGGAATAGGTCACGTCTCACCCAGATTTAAGGAGGCAGACAGCCCAGTGCCTTCTGTCCTGTGGGCTTCCCAGCTGGTGGCTCTCAGGTCTCCACCTGAGGACCCACTTTCTCCCCTGGACAGGGACAGGCTTTGAGGGCTCTGCAGTGGGTCCTGCTGGCTCCACCCCGGGGATGACAGCTCCCACACACGCCCACCCCTCGGCTCTGACCCTCATACGTGATGGGCTCCTCTTACGAAATTCCAGCTTCATCCTAGTTCCTGACACAGATTATAGCTCCCATGAAAACAGTCTTGTGAGGAGTGAAGAGCAGCTGCAAGAGGCGCGAGTGTGCCGGACGGCATCCCAGGCGCCAGTGCCCCGCGAGTGCTGCCGTCCCCCACGCTGACCGCGTGATGAAGGCTCAGAACTGCCCGGACATCACTTACTATTCCACACATATTTTTCAAGATACAAGGTCTCCTCTGTTGCTGCCAGGTTACCATGAGTACTGAGCTGCACTTACCCCACCATGAGGAATCCCTGGTACAGGGGGACAGATGCAAAGTAGAAGACTGAGGAGAACACAGCCTTAAAGACAGAAAACCGTTAGTTAGGAATAGCCACTGCGGGTCACCTGTACCTCATTTTGCACGCAGGCTTCTCAGAGTGCGTGATTATTAACATCTAATTACAAATACAATGACATCCAATGAAGCTGAGTGGTCATGGGAGTCCTTGTGACACTGCCACAGCTGGTTCTAAGCAATACCACCTGGGCACAAAAGCCTAAGTACCTGCATCGTGGAGATAATGAGGCCCCTGTGCATGACGAACTGGCCAAGAGCCGCGGACCTCTTGTAGCTGTTCCGCCCGTGCACCATGAGCAGCCTGCCGACGTGTCTGAACTGTGTGATGGAAAAGTCCGCTGCCAGCGAGGCCTGCTTCCCCTCCTGGAGCAGAAACACACACGCACCTCTGTAGAGCGCTGCGCTGTGGACCACACGCACTGTGAGCTGCGTGTTGGAACTTGGCCTAAACTGAGCAAAGCCTGAAGCAACTCCTGCACGGCTCTGGCAGCTCCCCACAGTGCATCCCAGCCACTGGGTGGAGTGGGTGGGTTTAAGAGCCTGCCCAAAGGCGCCTGCCTGCGGGCATCCGGAGGAGCTGCTCACAGTGCTGCAGAAGACATGGCTTCAGCAGTCCGGCAGCAGCACAGAAGCAAGGCAACAGGACAGCAGGGACAACTCCATTCTCAAGGCCTTTCTTCACATCTTCTGTGTCACAGAAGGTGCTATGAGACACTTCAGAGAAAGCAGTCAAGGAAACAGCCAACTCAAATTAGGTGACCTTTCCAGGACTTTCTACTTAAGAAAGGTATATTTCTAGTATATTTCCAGGTATATTTCTACTTAGGCCACAATAAGAGCTATGATCAAGGCTGGCGAGAAGGCAAACCACAACCATGGTTCAGATGGCCAGGAGTTAGGGATGCCCATGCACAGAAAGTGGTGGATAAGCAGAGGAGAACCGCTGTGGTACTGAAGGGACCAAACAAGGTGTGCTGGGGACACTTCAGCCAAGCCCCATGTACCGGTGTCTCGGAGGATAAGTTCTAGCAGGCCACGATAACTGGGGGATGCTGAGGACTTGCCACTCCACTTTTTTTTTTACAAGCATCTCTGATAGGCACCCAGCCATGGAGTGAAGAACAGAAGGGAGATACTCTGACCTACCCATCTCTTACTCAAGCACATGGCTCAGGACAAATGAGGACCTTAAATACATGCTGACCCAGGAGGCACTGACT
Organism: Xerus rutilus; assembly: GCA_028644305.1. Classification (NCBI taxonomy): domain Eukaryota; kingdom Metazoa; phylum Chordata; class Mammalia; order Rodentia; family Sciuridae; genus Xerus; species Xerus rutilus. Next base: position 595,536 of record CM053412.1, read on the forward strand.
CTGTGCAGACCCAATGTACACTAAACGCAGGTGTGGATGGTACTTGTGCTGAGGATGTGATAAACATAAATGAAACAAAAAGATAGACTTACCTTTCCCTCAATCCCAATGCCACAGTCTGCTGCCTGAATCATGCTCACATCATTTCCTCCGTCGCCTGAGAAGCATGAGAAATTGGGAAATTAAATAAATAAAACACCTACCCACCATCATATTTTCTGTGCTACCCGTTAGAGGCTGTTTAAGGAATTCTCAATAAGGTAGGTACAATCAGACTAGTTCTAGAGATGGGACACAATTCTGCCTGCCACGTCAGGAGCCAGCTGCTCTCACCATCTCGCTGCTGAGCAGGGAGGTGGTGTTCCCCCCCCCCCCAGGCAAAGGCCAGGCAGCTCACCGATGGCACAGGTGCGCCTCCCTGTGTGCTGCCGCAGCAGGGTCACGATGTGGGCCTTCTGGGTGGGTGAGCAGCGGCAGCACACCACGGCAGGGCACTGGCAGGCCAGCTCCACAAGCTCGTGCTCATAGTACTTCAGACAGACCTGCAAGACAGAGCGCCGCCCCCCAACGCCACTGCACCATGCTGCAGCGGAGCACAGGCCAGAGCAGGACCGGGGGCTGCAAGACCAGCGGCCCTTCTCCAGTGTGCATGTACTTGCATTTTCTGGGACTTGCCTGTGACCACACCTGCCCTGTCCTGGGCTGGGGGATGTGGGAGCCAGTGGGCCCACAGCCCTGCAGGAGGAGGAGGGGTGAGGCAGGGGAGACTAGTGCATTAAGGCCATGGTGGGAAAGGGCAGAGGCCGCAGAAACTAGGGCCACCAGGAAGAGCAAGGTACACTGAGAGTAGTCAGGCCCAGAGCTGGTGGCCATGGGACATCCTGAGGCATCTCCAGGCCGATGTGACTGGGGCTAGTGTTTAGGCCACTCTGGGGAAACCTGCTTAAGGTGATTTCAGCCCCTCCTTCCCAGCGTTGCGCTGATGAAGACCCCTGATTGACCTTTGATATCAAGTGCTCAGCACCCCTGCCAAGGAACAGGGAACGGCCAGCTCCCATGGGCCTGCCTTGGTTGAGAAAACCAGACTCCTGAAGTGCTGCCTGGAGGGCATCAGGGCTGCTCTCTCTCGGGAGCTCTGAAGTGTCCCCCAGCACAGGGGACAAGCATCCGACTCTGGGTCCTCCGACTTGGAAGCACAGCCCCGGGAGGACAGTGCTTCTCTCCCCAGCCACCGCTGCACACCAGGGCACACTGCTTCGGGGTGTGTACAAGGCCCCCGCAGCAGCCAGGGAGCTGGTGCTGAGCCACTGCTGCCTGTCTGAGCAGGGACTGTGGCCGCTGGTGTCTCCTGCATTCTTCTCTTCTGTTCTTGGGGGCAAAAAAGCCACAGCCGCGTTTGCAGACACACCTCGGGACCACAAGGTGCTCACCGTCACACAGCCTGGCTACTCTAGTATCCTTGCTTTGACGTTCCCATTTGCACAATCTTTATTCTCACCTAATATGTGTATTTTTGGTTAGTCACCTGAACCCTCTTCAGAACTTCCAAATTTCAGAATATACGAAAATAAATGCCATATATCTACCAATGAACTCAACCAAAATCATGATCTAACTGTACAGGAAGCACAGCTCGGGCAGAGAATGAAGCTCAGACAGCGCACAGCAGGCACTGGGCAGACAGTGTCTGTAGCTCTACAGACACTGGTACTTGGGGACATGGCAACAAATACTAGAATATGAGGCCCAGAGTGGCCCTTAGTGTATGTTGGGAACAGGAGGACGAGGGAGGTGGGGAGTCATGGCAGGATAGTCTGGTCACTAACATCACGTGCCTGCAGAACTCACACACACACAGTAAGTACAATAACACCAGCCAACATGGTGGGGACAGGAAAGTGCCTGTGCCAGGGAGGAGGGCCCAGCGCCTATGGGGCCATCACGGGGTGCTGTATTCCACCCCAGGCAACCACGGGAGCATGGTGGCCACGGCTCTGGCGAGCACGAGGTGCAGGGTGACACACTGGCCTCGCCACTGCAGACTCTATGGCTCACTACCTCTTGAGCCAGCCGTGAAGCCGGCTGGACTCCGAGATGGGAGCACAGAGTCAGGATGATGTTCTGGACAGCACAGGGCCAAGGAGGCACATCTACTCAGGGTGCAGATGCAACCTCCGTGACGGAGCTCTGCAACCGCATGGGCCTCCCCGACCTGCTCAGCAAGCACAGCAACTGGAGGGTGCTCTTGGTGGCCAGCGGTCTGTAAGAGGCCTTGGGCCTCAGGCCAACTTCTGGGCACTCTGCTTGGGGGAAGCAGCACGCGTGACCTCAGGTCATCGGGCACAGAGCCCCACGCAGATGCAGTGTGGAGAGAGGTGCCCAGTCAGTGCTGGGGCCAGGCGTCAGGGATGCTCCCACCCCAGGAGCGGCCCACAGCCAGACAAGGCCAGGGCTCAGCTCCAGTCAAGCCACTTCCAGCTGGGTGGCTTCTTACAGTCCTTATCAGGACCTGGCATGCCCAGCACCCTGGGGTCAAGGGGACAGACGGGTCTAGAAAGTACTTTCCCCCTGACTGGGAGCTCTCGGGTGACCCACCTGTGCCTGGATCACTGGCTCAGATAAAGAGAGGTCCCACATCAGGGCTGCAGAGAGGTGGAGCTGTTACCAAGGGGCAGGGGCCCGGGTCAACTGAAATCATCAGTCAGGACACACGCTCAGCCCTGACTGCACAGTTGCATGTACCTCATGGGTGACAGGAAAGCCCAAGACAGCACAGAGGCAGGGTCACCTGATAGCAAATGCACTCAAGAAGCCTTAGTCCACTGGAAGGGACAGACAGACAGACAGATACTGTATTGGGGTCCAGCCTCGCCTCAGGAGACAGACAGACACATGCTGTATGGGGGTGAAGCCCTGTCTCAGGAGACAGATACACTCTGTGTTAGGGCCCAGCCTTACCTCCAGGGAATCCCCTGAGATGACCAGTGCACAATCATGCTTCCTTCTAAATGCATTCAGCTCCAAATGGGCCTCTCCCCGACTGGTCACCTCCATTAGGGAAGGAAAAGTTATTGCAAATTAAAAGTCTTCAAAATTAGAGACCAATAGGACCTTATTCAAGGAATCGCAGGAGGGTCCTTTAGACGGTGTCTGGACCCTCAAGTTGCTTTACATGAAGTCCTAAACAAGGTCCCTTCAAATTCCTGCTGTGCTCTTGAATGACTGTCGTGGACACAAACTGTTTTTCAATTTGCTGCAAATGAAAGCGGGGAAGCTCTACATCCGAGAAACACACCTGAGTGGGCTGGGGCTGGCCATCCCCTCTGCTCAGGTCTGGGGGCATCTGTGAGTAAGTTCACCTGAAGCATGGCGGTGGTGGCCAAGGTGTTCCAGTGCCCTGCCTGAGGTGAGGATTTAGCAAGGAAATGGGCAAGGTGTGGTGCAGCCGAGATGGCGTTTAGCACCAGGAACAAGGCTTTTTTTTAAAAATAAAGATCACATTTATAATCAAAAGTTGCATAAAAAGCACACAGCGCTTACAAATATGGTGGTTTTTTTTGGTACTGGGCATTGAACTAAGGGGTACTTGACCACTGAGCCACATCCTCAGCCCTATCTTGTGTTTTATGTAGAGACAGGGTCTCACTGAGTTGCTTAGCACCACGCCATTGCTGAGGCTGGCTTTGAACTCGTGATTCTCTTGTCTCAGCCTCCCTAAGTGCTGGGATTACAGGCTTGAGCCACCACACCCGGCTACAAATATGGTTTTTGATAATAAAAAATACTTGTTTGACTACATCGTGATTTTTGTGGGAACACCACACTATTACTCTAAGAGCCCCAGCCCAAGGAGGGGCTGGTGTTAAAGACGGCTCTCTTCACAGCGTGGAGGTGGGAGATGCTTTTGTCAAATCGCCCTGTCGTCTGCCCTGGCTTTCCATCTATCTCATTAGTTTTTGTTTGCTGTCTGAAGGATTAAACAACCTAAAAGAGAAAAATTTATTCATAATCTTGAAATATCATTAATTTTAAAATGGAAAGATGCCAGAAACCAAGGTATGTATTTTTGACATTTTTGTGGAGATTTTATAGGGAATAAAGGAAATGTTACAAGAGTGAAATAAATTAAGCTTCATGTGGTCCAAATTAATCTTATCATCTATAAATAGGCAGGTTATTGTGAAAAATTTAATTTGTGGTGCTATAACACTGAAAACTCAACAAAAATTGATCAAAAGTTTTATCAGAAGCATTAATAATTTAATTGCAAATAGTAGTCTGCAGGGCCTAATTTGTGATTCTGATGCTTCAAAACAAAATACATTTACATGTAAATGACTCTCCAACAGCCCTTTCTGTAGGTGCCAGAGCTGCATTCAGACAGCTACAGACCAGTGTCTGTTCACCCACCATCAATCAAGGCTGAAGAACTTTTATTTTTGTGTGAATTAAATTTAGTCATAACTAATACATATAGTAAACATATAAATTTAGATAACTTCTATTAATTTTCTTTGAGCCAATGGAGGAAGAACATTTAATATGAAAATGGCAGCAGTTTAGAAACATATTGCTTCTGTGTATTTAGAACCTGTTTCATAAGAGCCACCTCTGAGCCACACGATACGTGTAACTAATAGGAAAATGTATTTTTTTTTTGGCACCAGGGATTGAACTCAGGGGCACTCGACCACTGAGCCACATCCCCAGCCCTATTTTGTGTTTTATGTAGAGACAGGGTCTCACTGAGTTGCTTAGCGCCTCGCCGTTGCTGAGGCTGGCTTTGAACTTGCGATTCTCCTGTCTCAGCCTCCCAAAGTGCTGGGATTACAGGCTTGTGCCACTGCACCTGGCTAGGAAAATGTATTTTAAAATAAACATGTTTTTATATATTGGAGGTGAGTATGTCTATTTAATAATAGCAATAAATAATACTAAGAATACAACAGAAAAATGCTTTTGAATTTAGAGCTTGGTCACTCTATCAAAAAGCCACCCTTTTTTGTCAAATTCAATGTAAGTGAAAAAAACTATTTTAACATGTTTTTATAAGTTGAGTATGGAAAAAAATGACAGCATTTCTTTTTAAAAAGATATTTAGTAATTAATAACTGCATATACATTTTCACAAAAACAATAGATTTTAAGTGTGAGATAACACATTTAAAATTTCAAAGTGATTCAGAAACATACTTACAGGTCTAAAAATATGAATGTCTTGTGTTCTCGACACCAAATGTGAACTCTTGGCAATGCAAGTAGCTGTCTCCAGTTTATCGCCCGTTAGCATCCATATCTATGAAACAATTTACACTAGTGAACTTCAACAACGCAATGACACTTGGTGTCTTAAAAGTGTCTATCGTGAACAGATGCTCACACACCCCCATTCACAGCACCTCTACAACAGCCCAAAGGAGAGGCAACCCGAGTTCACCAACAGATGAATGCACAACCAGGATGGGGTCCTCCATTCCAAGGCATGCATTCAGTCTTAACCAGGAAGGAAGTCCTGACTCATGGAGCCACACAGATAGACCAGGAGGATGCTGTGGCAAGGGCTGTAACCCAGATGCAAAAGGACAGACACCGCATGATCCCACTCCTATGGGGCCCAGGCAAGTCAGATCTACAGAGAGAAAACAAAATGGTGTGTGCAGGGGAGGGGGAGCTGGCGTTTAGTGGGGACAGACTTTCCCTTTGAGAAGAGGAACAGTCTGGAGATGGGTGATGGCAATGGCTACAGAACACTCGAGGCTTTTCCTGCACTACAAAGTGGCCACGGCAGGTTCTGCTGTGTCTACACTGGCTTGCTCAGACCAAACAAGAGCAGAGTGGTGTTCTGACATAGCCATGAGATGTGGAGGCATGTGACTGACAACTGGGTTGTGTCAGTCACCCGTGGCTGAGTCCAACGTGGATACCTATAGATGCCCAGAGGGAACCTTTACACAGCCTCCCATGCAAACCAGCAGGGGGGCGAGGTGCACACAGCACTAGCAAGATCATGAAGAATTTTGTTTCAGTTTGCTGAGTTTTCAGGTGGAAGGTGGCGCTCAAATGGGCAGATGGCCCACAGATAAGCCAGAAATCGTTGACATCAAATATGACATGTCACACAATGCTACTTTTCCATTTAAAAAACTGCATATACATGCACATAATATGTTGCATAATATCTGCAGACTATAAAAAGGAAGATATCAGGGCATTTAATATATACCAGGTATTTTATATGTTTTATATAACATCAAAAAACTTCCCGTAACAGTTTTATCACTGGAATTCCTCAGATTTCTTACATATCATACTAAAAGATTTGTTTTTGGAAACAGGAAACAAACAAAAATCATATCAGATATTGATCATTTGTTCAGGTGTGATTCAGTTGTGGCTCCTCTCCTTGCCTGGAGACGTGTACTCTCTCTCCATTTCACATCTTCACGCACTTTACTGGAAAAAGACAAGAGCCACTACTGTGAGGGAAGAACAAGAACCACCGGGTGCAGTGGCCTATCACCAGGACCCGAGTGTGAGACCTGTCTGAGATGCACCTTCGCCCTCCAGAGGACAATCTGGAGTCAGCTGGATGTGAGGTACAGAGAAAGAGGGTCTGCTCCTTTAGACGGAAACCTCCCATAGTTGAGCATGGAGTACCAACGCCCAGACCTTCACACTGCAACATGCACCTACCTTGATACACACACAGTCTGGCACGCATGACTGAGAAACAGAATGGCGATGTTCAAAATCAGGCCGTCCATCTAACTGAGCATGCTCTTTGCCAGTGTCCTGGCTGCATGATGTCACTGGACCTGAGTGATTTTAAACGCCCAGTCCCAACCGCCCTCCCTAACTGCACTCGGGTCTGGGTAAACGCTCTGCCTGCGTGTAGCCTCGGGTGTGCTGTCTGCTGCTTCCCGTCTCCTTGGCCTTCCCACAGAAATTCCTCAGAACCTAAGGGCTGGGTGGGAGGGAGGCACAGCTTGGCCTCCCACTGTCTCTTCAGTTTGCCTTTCTCATCTAGCTAGAGCTTTTCTTTCATAAATAAGTTGTATATTTTCCATCCTCAAAAGTAGGTCCCAAATCCTTGAGGCAGAATTAAAATAAATGTTCTCAACCATTCCGTCACTGAACTCTCAACTTTTTTTAAAAAATGTTTATTTTTTAGTTGCAAGTGACAGAATATCTTTATTTTATTTTTTTTATGTGGTGCTGAGGATCGAACCCAGTGCCTTATGCGTGCTAGGCGAGCACGCTACCACTGCGCCACAATCCCAGCCCCTGAACTCTCAACTTTAATGAAAATGTGAGGTAAGAAAGCAGTTTCCTAAAAAACAAAACTTACAACATAAAGTGCTAGTTCCCCCCGACGTTAAGGGCCTCAACAGTCACAAGACAGGATGGCAGGTCAGCAGCCAGGGAAAGGAGCCACATGACTCCCCAGGAAAATGCACCACAGACCTCAACTCAAACTCAATAAACGGATCGTGAGAGAAATGTCAGCTGCCAACCTGCAGCTGTGGAGCACCTAGGGGCTGGGGGCCGTGTTGGTGAGGGCATCCTCCCAAGGCCTGAGCCACCAGCCGCCCGGAGCAGAACTCAGCGTGTCTCACAAGGAGCCAAAGGAGGAGACATTCCTGTCCTTGCTCTGCATGGTCACACCATCTCTGCAAGTGCTCGGCAGGCGCGTGAGGAGTGCACACTGCTCTCCCAGTGTGCTCTGAGTCCATGACGATGCGCACGCGCACAGGCAGCGCAGGCTCTGGGACGCCCAGCCAGAAGCTCTGGGACACACATGGTCCTGCCAGGCACGACTCACATTGAGACCCAATGTCCCCGTGAGGCTGGGCTTCTCCCTGCTCCTCTCCTCACCCAATACATGCTGCTTGCGGCGGAAGCCACCTGGCACCGCGGGTGTTGGGAGCCTGTGATTATTTCAGGAAGAGTGCCTACGCTCAGACCTGCTGATGCAAGGCTCCAACCGACAGGCTGATGGCAAGTGAGGAGACTTGACTTGAAGAGCCTGTGGCCAAACCACAGGCCGCAGACAGCAGGCAGGGGCTGCAGGTCCTCGCGACTGTCCTCACAAGGGCACGTTATGTGGACGGGCAGAACGGGGGAACCAGAGAGGCCTAGGGGCAGGGCAACGTGGGCATCTCTGGATGTCTGGCTGAGGGCGAGGGCTGAGGCTGCAGTAGCTTTGCTCACCACTCTCTTCCACCCACCACCCCAGGAGTGGCACAGAACAATACTCCCAAGGAAAAGAGCACTTTGCTTAACCGAGAGGAATTCTGGGAGCCCGGGCAGCAGGCGGCACCTTGATCCCAGCGTTGCGCAGCATCTCCAGCGTGGGCCGCACGTCAGCCTGCAGCTGGTCTTCCACCCCGGTGAGGCACAGCAGCTCCAGCTCTCGCTCCAGGCTCTCCACCACCGCGGCCACCTTCAGGACTCGGTCGTGGATGCTCAGCTTGGCTTGACTGTATCGGCTCTGGGACACAGGGGACACGTGTGGGGTCCACACAGCTGGTTTGTAATTATTTACTGAATAAATTCACAACACAGGCTGAGCATCCCTTACCCAGGTCTCTGAGTCTACAATGATCTACAATTGGTTATATTATGAGCACAGACAATAGGTTTGGGAGCATTTTGGAGTTTTTGGTGCTAAACCAGGACAAGTCTATGCAAATACTCCAAAGTCCAAACAACTTCAAAGCCTGAATGACTTGTTCCCACGAGTGCCGGGAGAGACAGGGTGCTCAGTCTGTCCTGAAGAACAGCAAACCTGGTTGCTGTGCACATGCCCCTGCCTCACCCCCAGACTGAGGGGAGGTGGAACTGAGGGTCCCACTGGTGAGGCTGCCCTGTGCCAGGCAGCAGGGACATTGCTCTCCTGAGTGCTCATGCACACCTGAGTGCAGACAGGTGCCTGCAGGCAGGTGAGCCTGCGCTGGGCAGGTGATGGGCCACTCACCTCAAAGTCTTGGTACTGCTCTTCCGTCAAGGACTTCTTTGCCACCACAAGGGTCCGCAGCCCTTCCCGAGCCATGTTTCCACACTGGAAAGGAGAAGCCCAGTCACTTGTGGTCCCCAGGGGGCCTCAGGCGCCATGGAGTCCACCCCCTGCACATCCCGTGGTCCTGTCCTCATCTCATGCAGGCCTCCTGTGCACCGGCTTAGGTGCTGCGAGGACCATGATGTCACAGTGCAGGGCGCGATCTCGGTGCTCTATGGGGATACTGGTGGCTCCCTTCGCACTCTAATCTGACTGCTCCCTGGGGGAGGAGAGAGGCTGCTACTCTGGGTCTGGGCGCTCCACACTGGCTCTGCTACACCCTGGTCCCTTCCCACCACAGGACAGGCTCCTCCTTAAAGGCCTCCTTTCTTGCATGAAGTAAGTAAAACCAGGAAAGTGCAGTCAGTGGTGTGGGGAGAGTGGGGCCGAGGAAGGCCTCATGGGGCATGCCAGGTCTGAGAGGCATGGATCTGAAGGCTGCTTCTGCCACACACTGCTCTGTGTTCTCGGGTGAGCTGCCCGAGCCTCGTGGGGGGAAGTGGGCCTCACAGTGCACGTGGTCTGTGCTGCAGTCTCTGCCCTGCTGGTGCTGCGCTCAGTCCCCCACTCCTGGCCCTGCAGCTCAGGGTGCTCACACAGGGTCCCCGCCTTAAGTCTGATGGGCAGAGAGGCACTAGTTACAGCTGAAGCTGGTGGGGACATGGGCCAGGCCCAAAGTCTCACGGACCTGGTCCATGTTCAGGTCTCACTGGGCAGGGAAGAGGGAGCCCTGGAGGATCCATGACCCAATCTGTATTTAAACTGAACTAGAAATCTGTTCTGTAGGTGTGAGAAGAGATGGCAGCACCATTCACTGTGAAAGACTGCATTAAAATGATAAAATACTACTTTCCCCATTAGAAGCGGAAACCCAACAGTTTCAGCTGCTGATGGAGTGAAGAAACAAGCTCTCTGGTACACAACTGGTACAGGGGTGGGACACACCTGTTTGAAGGTGTTGGCAACTTCTCACAAAGCTTGAATTGCAGTTTCTACTGATACCTTTCCCACTCCTGGGAATGTGACCTGAACTTGTGATCATATACCATGCCCTATCCACATGAGGTTGGTCCCGGCCATGCTGTGCAGGTGCCCAAAGGTCAGGCTTTAAAGACTCTGAAATGGCACACATGGGGTCCCGTACACCAGATGTCAACATGGCCCTCAAAAGTGAGGAGAGCTGCAGAGCTTCTCCCGCGTGCACCAAGCAGAAACAGCAACCATGCGTCTGTAGCGGCTGGTAGTGGTGTGAAAGAAGACCAGAGGTTGCTGGGAGGTGCGTGCTGAATGCTCCCATGCTGGAGGTCACAGTCCTGCATGGTACAGAACTGCCTAACCCACTCTCCTATGGGCACAAGGTGCTGCCAGCTGAGAGGAGGGTGCAGGGCCACAGAGGCGGATGGAGGCTGGCAGGGAAACAGGCATCCCGCTCTACCGCTGGGAGCAAGCACAGTCCCGCCCAAGATGCTGGCACCATGGGGCGCAGGCTGCTGGAGTCACCTCCTCAGGGAGCAGGCTCTGCAGCAGAGCCCCGGTGATAAGGAGTGTGTGTTCTCTGCCATGTGGAGGAGGGCTGGGGGCAGGGGTGGCCGGGGCCTCCTCACCAGGGGACACAGAGCTGGCTGCACTGTTCACGCCTGAACGCCAGCAAGCTTTAAATCTGAAAGATGGGTTTTCAGAGAGTAATATGTTTTGGAAAAGATTAATTTTAAAAAAACAATGCAACAATGCTAAGCTGTACTGCTGCTGAAGCAGCTTCTACCCATCAAGAACAACCTGATTCAAAATGCTTTAAGGAGACCCTGGTCTGCCGAGAGGCTTCTCTTTGCACTGTAAGATGCAGAAGCCTTTGCTGCTCCGCGCCCCTTCGTCCAGTTCCCTTTGACTTCTTGCCAAAGCTCCACTGTACTGGTTTCTATGGCCCCTAACGTGATGTCTTCGGCATTGGTGGACAGCAGCACAGGGCACGGTGCTCCCCACTCCTGCCTCCACCTCCACCGGCTGTGTGGTGCTGGCACCCAAAGCTCCGCCAGCACAGCACAGGGATGTGGCCGAGGCTTCAAAGTAAGCGAGCAAATTCCAAGGGTGCAGCCCACATGGCTACGGAACACCACCCTGGGTGTTCACTACAAAGTGAGAAGTTGGCCACATGACCCAGCACTTCGCCACATGCATTTTTTAAAGCAAAACAAAAACTGCTTAAAGGAATTTCTGTCAGAATAGGATTAAATATCTTTCTGAATAATCTGGTCCCCAAAACACTAGCTACTCATTGCTGTTTCCACATTTTTTACTGGTGCGTTATAATTGTAATGATACATCACGGTAGGGTTTTCTGTTACATATTTGTACATGCACACAATACAATTTGGCGAATCACTCCTCAGCACTCCCCCCACCCCCCTTCCCACTCCTTGGTCCCTTTCCTCTTCTGACTGCCCTTTGATTTTCATGAGACCCATCCCTTTGTTTTTCTTTTCCATCCCTAGCTTCCACATGAGAAAACATATGACCCTTGACCTTCAGAGTTTGACTTATTTTCCTTAACATGATGGTCTCTAGTTCCTGCAAATGCCATAATTTTATCTTTATGAACTGAATAAAATCCATTGTGTATATCTACCACATTTTCTTTATCCAATGACCTGTTGATGAATACCTAGTCTGGTTCTATAGTTTGGTTACTGTGTATGTGCCGCTCTAGTGTGCTGACTTTAATTCTTTAGGATACATACCAAGGCGTGGTATAGCTGGGTCATATGCTGGATTCACACCTACTCTTTTGAGGAACCTCCATACTGATTTCCATAGTGGTTACAATTCCACCAACAGTGTAAAAGTGCTCCTTTTTCTCCATATCCTTTCCAGCATTTATTATTTATATTCTTGATGACTGTCATTCTGACTGATGTGACATGAGAACTTGGCATAATTTTGATTTGCATTTCCCTAATTGCTAATGACACTGAACATTTTTTCATGTATTTGTTGGCCACTTGTATTTATTCTTTTGAGAAGTATCTGTTTAATTCATTTGCCAATTTATTAATTGGGCTGATTTTTTGGTGTGAAGTTTTTTTCAGCTCTTCATATATTCTAGATATTAATCCTCTGTCAGAAGAGTAGCTCGTAAAAATCCTCTCCCATTCTGTGGGTGCTCTCTTCACATTTCCAATTGTGTCCTTTGCTGTGCATAAGTTTTTAATTTGAAACTGTCCCATTAACTCTTGGCATTATTTCCTGAGCTTTAGGGGTCCTATTGAGAAGGCTGTTCCTGTACCTAAAAGCTGAAGTTCTGAACCTACATTTTAACCTACACAGTTTATGGCCTAATTCCTCTGATCCATTTTGAGCTGATTTTTGTGCAGGGTAAGAGACAGGATCTAGTTTAATTCTTCTACATATGGATAACCACTTTTCCCAGCACAATTTGTTAAAAAGGTTGTCTTGTTCCAGATTTTAAAGGAAATGCTTTGAGTTTTTCCCCATTTACTGTGAGAACGGCTTTGGAGTTTTTGTATATTTTCCCTGTATGATGTTGAGGTATATGACTTCTATCCCTAGTTTCTTCAGTTTTTTTTTTAATCACGATTGGTGAATTATGTGAAAGGCCTTGTTTGCATCTATTAAGATGACTAAGTGATTCTGTCCTTAATTCTATTTATGTGATGAATTACATTTATTGATTTGCATATATTTAACATCCTTGCATCTCTGGAATAAAACCAATTTGTTTATAATGTACAATCTTCTTGCCATTTTGTTAAACACAATTTGCTAATGTTTATTTATTTATTTGGTACCAGGGATTGAACCCAGGGACACTCGACCACTAAGCCACATCCCCAGCCCTATTTTGTGTTTTATATAGAGACAGGGTCTCACTGAGTTGCTTAGCACCTTGCCGTTGCTGAGGCTGGCTTTGAACGCGCGATTCTCCCGTCTCAGCTTCCCAAAGTGCTGGGATTAGAGGTGTGCACCACCATGCCCGGCTGATTTGCTAATGTTTTATTATTTTTGAATCTAAGTTCATCAGGGATATTAGTCTGTAGTTTTCTTTCCTTGAAATGACCTTATCTGGTTTTGGTATGAGTATGATACTGGCTTCACAGAATTAATTTGGAAGTGCTCCATCCTGTTCTATTTCATGAAATAATTTGAGAAGTATTGGCATTAGGCCTTCTTTAAAGGTTTGGTAGAATGCAGCCGAGAATCCATCTGGTCCTAGGCTTTTCTTTTTTCAATATTTTTTTTAGTTGTAGATGAACACAACATCTTTATTTTATTTATTTTTATGTAGTGCTGAGGATTGAACCCAGTGACTCACGCATGCGAGGCGAGAGCTTTACCACTGAGCCACAATCCCAGCCCCTCGTCCTGGGCTTTTCTTTGTTGGAAGGTTTTTTTATTACTGATTGTATCTCATTACAATATATTGGTTTAGGTTTTGATTTAGTTTTGGCAGATCATGTTTGTCTAGAAATGTATCCGTTTCCTCTAGGGCTTTCAATTTATTGGAGTAAAAGTTTTCAAAATAGTTACTAATGTTCTGCTGGATTTTTGAGATATCTGTGGTGATTTCTCCTTTTTTGTCTCTAATTTTATTGTTTTTTCTTTTTCTTTTGGTTAGTTTGACTAAGGGCTTATCAATCTTGCTTGTCTTTTCAAAGGACCAACTCCTTTCTTCATCAATCCTTTGTATTTTTTTTTTTAATTCTCAAGTTCATTGATTTAGGCTCTGATCTTAATTACTTCCATTCCTCTACTGGTTTTGGAATTCGTTTGTTCTTTTTCAAGGGCCTTGAGATGCATCATTAGGTTATTTGGGATCTTTCTGATTCTCATAGCTATACATTTTCCTCTTAGAATTGACTTCATAATGTCTCAGAGGGTCTGATATGTTGTATCAGTATTCCTATTCAAGTCTAAGAAGTTTTAAATTTCTTCTTTGGTTTCTTCTATCATCCATTCATCATTCAATACAGTACTGTTCAATCTCCATGTGTTTATATAGTTTGTAGGGTTTGGTTCTGCTGATTTCCAATTTCATTCCGTTATGATCTGGTAAGATGCAAGGAATTATATCAATTTTTTTATAGTCAGTGAGCTGGGTGGGCTATAGAATGCTATAGCTGAATGTTCAGCTTGCCCACATGGTGAGACAAGGAGAACAATCGTGCCTCCATGAAGGTTCTCACAACCCTGCGATGACCCACATGTGCAGGAAGCATCAGGCATCTCTGTAGCAGTGACATAGCCACAATGATAGGCAGTCATACAGGGAAGAGAACTGACTTAGGAACTTGGGACTTAAGAACTAGGTGTGAGCAGGGATCCTGAACTTCGTGGGGTGCAGTCAAGACCCAACTCTGCACACCACAGACTCCAAGTCACAGGCAGGCACCTGTCACCCCTACCATCTCTTTAGGAAGCTCTATGCAGGATGTCTATCTCCAGTAAAGACAGTGTACAGCATTTGATGATGAGATGTTCGTCTGCAGGCCAATACAAATTATTAAAATGCCCAGATTTTCTGAAAATTCCTTTTTAATCCATCCAGCTTATAGGATCTGATGTCCACCATTAAATCTGTAGGCTGCATGGCAGGAAAGGCTGGCGAAGCAGCCTGGTCCAACACTACCTGCTCAGACACACGTGACCTATGTCCTTCCCAGCGTCCAGTGCAGGGACTCCCAGGGTTGGGCTACATGGACAAGGGAGGGGACTGTCACTGCAACCGCGGAGGGCTGAGCTGTTCCCTGGGACGCCACATCAGGATCTGACTCAGGCCTGTGTGCAGAGGGAAGAGGCTCCCTGCCGCCATGCCTCCCTTCACCCACAGCGTTCTTTCCTGTGTTTACATGTGTGAAGGCTCTGGTATTTCAAGTCTGAAGAAAGGTGCTTTCTGTAACATGATCAATGGAGGGTGTTTTAATTACAAATCGGAGAACATAAGTTTGCAGCCAAGAAGCCAACTCCAGGTTCTGGTTGCAACAGAAAGTGCAGCACAAACCCAGGTCCACAGAGTGACTGCTTCGCTTGGTTTCTTAACAGAGTGACAGGCTTCCCGACAACAACAGTTTACAACAAAGACACCATGAAGGGTCAAAGATTTATCTATGAAACAAAGCACAATGCTGAGAAAATAAATGTACATAGGATTTTTAATAAAGTTATCTTTGTGAAAAACAATCTGACATTATCTGTCTGTTGCAAGACATTTATTGATTTGACCTCATAAAGCTAAATAAATTAAACAAGTATTTTACAATTAATTGCACGTCATTATGACCAAAAGTAATTTTTATGGCATTTTACTAGGTCTTCAGGGAGTTTAATTTATTCATGTCCCTGATTAAATCAAAGTGCCCTGAAGGAGATATTGATTCATATTGCCAATGTCACGTGAACACTGGGTGTGGCCACTGCACCGACAGGAGAGCTCTGAGGTGCAGAACAACATGTCAACAGGGAAAGGGGCTGTGCTTGCCATCACAACTGGCCTGGCTGCACTCAGAAATCCAGCTGCCAATGAAAATGTCAACAACAGACTGTAGCTCTCATGAGGCTAACTATAAATCATATTTGTTTAGGTTGAATTTAATATGGGATTGCTGGTGTTTGTACTTTATTTTCTATTTTTAAGTGAACTGACTAGCATAATATTAAAATCTGAATTAAAATCTCCTTGCCTATTCACTAGATGTCATATTAAAGCCTAACTTGGGTTAAACATACAGTGCTATTTCACAACTCTCTAGTGAATGATATTTTCTGTACTTTCAGTATTACACATAAAATTATTCTTTATAAAGCACTCCTTGTGCACATCCACATGATTTCATACACACACAAAACAGCAGTAGTCAACTGTACAGAAAGCCTCATAATTAACTAGGGCCTTATCCTTTTTGCTTAACCAGTGTGAGAACCATGACCACTCAGAACAACTTGGTGGGCAATGGCAGCACCCCTGGCAACCTTCCAGGACCTGCTCTGACATCTCTGTACCTCAACCTATTCCAATGACACCAGTGTCTCCAAGTTGTGGGGAGGAGATGACTTTTTTTTCTGTCATCTGATGTTTCCTAAGTTCCACGAACATGTGTAGTGGCACAAGGCCAGGCACGACCCACTTACCTCCTCTTCCAACCAGTCATTGTATTGGACAATGGAGGACATAGCAACGTCAGCGCCCTTCATATAAAATGTGATTTCTGCCGTGGATTCATCCTGTATGGAGTGAAAGTAAACACAGGGACAGTTGGGCTGTCTTGCTCCTTGCAAATAACTGCTGGTCTAATAGAGAATGCACCAAAAAAAAAACACCTCTTAAGAATGCCTTCCCTGTGGGGAGGTGCTCGGTCTCCAAGTGAAAAGCACCCTTACAGGCGACATAGTGAGTGCTAGAAAGTCACTGCACACTGAGGTGCTGGGATGACATTCTTAAAACATATTCTGTTAATGGATAAATGGCTTGGGATGCAAGCATCAAAGTTTGGTCAAATGCTTCCCTGTTTGGCAAACTTCCCAAATATCTTTTTTTGTTGTTGTTATTTGCTAAGAAAAGGTGAACAGAGGTATGTATAGTAACTTTATGATGAAAAATCATTAAGTTAAACTCTATTATTTCTGTTAAACACAAAACAGCTAGCTGATTTCAAAGATCAGTAACACCTTTTACTTATTCTCCCTTAGTAGTGTTAGGAAGTCATGTTTCACATCACCAGGTATTTTATATCATTATGGCCATTCTAGTGTCTCAGTCATAAATTATTAGTTTAGATTTTATTCTTTTAAAAAACCATCACAAGCACGAAGTGACTGAATGCTTAAGTTTAACCTTTTTTTGGGGGGGGGGGAGGGAGGATTTTGCATCTGCTTTAAAAGACTCAAAAAGAAATGGCTCAAACTGCCTGCGCACAGCACATGGCCGTGTGCCTGGGCACAGCACGAGCTACGGCATACCCTGACGATGATGCCCATCCGCTTGCTCTCTGAGGTGAAGGGGAACACCTGTAGGATGCAGTAGGTCAGGACCTGGCCACCAGGTGTCTTCAGCTGCATGGAGGTGAGGTCTCTGCTGACCAGAGTGAGCCCGACACTTTCTGTCCACCGCACCAGCGCGACCTGAGGAGACCACAGTGTGAGTCTGACTGCCTGGGGCGCTGTGCCCGGAGGACACGGCATCGTGCACGCAGTGTCCCCAGACATATGGAGGCAGAGAGACTGCAGCGGGGAGAACGTTTCCTTTCGGCACCATGTCATACACAGGTGAGCAATAAGCGATCTGGCAGAAGGACCTGGACCTGCTGTTCAACACGGTCCGTCACGTACCAGCAAGACCTCCTCATGTACTGTGCTGACTAGCTGCCCACAGCCAGTCAGGTCTGAGCCCTACAAGGCAGCAAATGATCTGAAGTTTGTTTATCCCTGATTTTTTTCCGAGAGAAACTGGTGGCTGACTAATGGACTGTACGTGAATGTGTCTACATGGAAAACCTGCCCACGTGAAGGGGACGAAATGCTAGTAGTGACTGCAGATCAGGCCTGTAGAGGGCAGTTGGGCTCTGAGCCTGGCAGGCCAGCCAGCAGCTCTCAGTCTCTTCACATCACTGCGTTGGCTCCCCTCTGTCAGCTGGAAGTGGCTTCTGCAAGCTGCCCTAAGGCTGAATGAACGTAAGCTGAGTCCTTGGCATGCGTAGGTACTAAAAAAACAGGAGCTGTTCTTACCTATTCTTTCTTATAGTCACTTTAATAACTTATTATCAAATAATTTAATAAGTTACTTTAATAATATTAAAACTTAAAAATCTTAAGTAGAAGAATATTTTTTAAAGCAAATAATGTATGAAAAGTATTTTATGACAAGCAAGCCATTTCTGGGAAAGAAAGTCTGCCTTCCCAAAGAGCCTGTCACAAGGCAGCTGGTCAGTGAAGACGCGGCACACCAGGCATGGCAGCAGCGGAGGGAATCTCGACCCTCACCAGAGGGAATCTCGACCCTCACCTCTGCTCTGCAGGCATAGCCTCGTCACCTGCCAGCACTGCCGCAGCTCCCAGGGTCTGGCTGGTCTGGCCCTTGGGGCTCAAGTCTCTCAGAGGCAGGGTGAGATCACCCCTGCTTTCCAGTCTCATCACCTCCTACGCCATTAGGATCTTCCTCTGGGTTTTGAGACACAAGTCATTTCAGGGACCTTCTAAATTCTGGCTGTGTTCAGGATGCTATGAGTTGGATCTTAGTGTTGGGTCAAACTATAGAAAAATTCTCGGCAGCTCTGGTTCTGAGGCTGCTCAGGTTAGGATTCTGGAGCAGGGTAATGGCTGCACCCTTAAAATTTCAGTGCCTCGAGTGCACGGTGGCCAGGTTCAGGACGATGAAAGACCAACACCAGCAGGACAGCCAGTGGATGTTCAGAGCACCAAGCTGTGGATCAGACAGACGTGAGGGGTCTGTTCTCAGCCCCTGCTCACACATCCCACTTGGCATGTTTTCTTGGGCAGATGAGGAAATCAAGTTTAAGATCAGGTTTTCTAATAAATTCCCACAAACTCAACTGCAGGATACTTCCAGGAAGACTTCCAGAGATGGAGTGGGGAGCTGCTTCCTTGCTGTTGGTGCTGGGAGTGTGTGTGGCACCGGGCAGGCAGAGTGAGGGACAATGGGCGGAAGCACTCGGGCGCTTCCCAGGACTGCTGACAGATTGGGGCAGCGTCTAGAGCACAGCCGGAGACCAGGGTGCCAGTGCCTGTCCCGGGCAGTGGCCGGGAGATCCTCTGCTCCCCCGGCTGTCCACCGCTGCACTGGGCCAACAGGCAGGGTGTGTCTTGAAAGGGCCTTCAGTGGGCAGCTCCCATCCACTCAGGCTCTGTGCCGGGCCTTCACTCACTTCCTGAACACGGCTTAGGGCCTTGTAAGGGGACAAACTGGATAAGGTTATCATAGGTTAGCATCTTATTATTTTAGGATAATAAAGACTCATAAAAATTAATGCATTTTGAAATTACTAGTTACAAATTGAATGTAGATGATGGAGCAGGGAAAAAACTACCTGCTATAACTTTCTAATACTTTAAAAAGTTTACATAGTGGAGTCAGCCTACGGTAAATGGAATAGAATGATTCTTGAAAATCAAGGTTAAGAGTGAAATTATAATAATCTGATATTTTTATTTCAGTTACAAAATCGAAAATGCATTTTTCTAAAAAAGGCACAGGGATGGGGAGCCAAACAGCCTTTCTCCATCTGAGTTCTTCATCTGCACTCAGAAAACAGAACATGATTTGGGGTACCAGTTGTGGTTTCCAAGGAGAACACTGATCCTGCCCTAGATACAAAGAGGGCTAACCCCTGGCACACCACCCACACCTGCGGCACCAGGGCCTCCTCCTGGAGCCAGAGGCTCGGGAGCTGGGGCTCCACTGCCTCACTGGCCGTACTACCCGCTGGTCCAATTTAAAGCTTCCATTGCTGAGTGTGACTCAAAGACCTGCTTTCTGCAATAGCAATTGCCACACAGTGTTTGATTGCTCCTCGGCCTTGATGTTTATAAAAACATCTCATTTAAATTAATACAATCATTAGTTAGGTGATATTCAATTGCATAGAATTTTATTATTTTGTTAAGAGCAAGACTATGAAATTAAATAATTAGCTTTTCTATCTACGAGAGAAGCATTACGGCTCTCTTTAATAACCTGCAGGTGTCCTCTGAAAAAGAATTCAGAAAAACCACTCAATTCGCAATAGCCTCCAAAAAAATAAAATACCTGGGAATCAATCTAACAAGAGAGGTGAAAGACCTCTACAATGAAAATTACAAGACACTAAAGAAAGAA
>CM053412.1:615933-680802 GCA_028644305.1 Xerus rutilus
ACTACAATAAAGCAGTCACCTCAATGTTTATAGCAGCACAGTTCACAATTGCAAAACTACGGAAGCAACCCAGATGCCCTTCAATAGATGAATGGATAAAGAAACTGTGGTACATATACACAATGGAATATTATTCAGCAATAAAAGAAAATAAAATCATGGAAAAAAAAAAAAATAACCTGCAGGTAAGGCCAAGACACCTGGGTGCACCTGCTGCAGCCCAGTACTGGCCTGAGTTACACTCCAGGAAAGAATGTGACTGTGACCCTGTCTGCGTGGTGTCTGTGTCCTTGCATTGCTGGTGCCTCCTGATATGTGGAGAGTGTACTCAACAGGCTGGAATGTGAAGGAGGCAGGATAGGACCCGAGGCCCTGGCCTGGCCTCCCACTGCCTACCGAGAGCAAACTGTTCCGAGGGAACTGGAACTCCATCCTATCAGCTCCAAGCCCTCACTCTCCATATGTAACTGACACTTCTCCCTTCTGTGGAAAATAAGCGAAATCAGCAGATTTTGTCCATTTTGATGATCTTAGTAAGAGCTCTGTTTGCTCCTCCCAGAAGAGAAATCATACAAATTGTAACAGATGGCATGCTTAATGCTTCTCAAATGCTGTGGGAAACTGCAGTTCTCATGTCCTGTGAGTCAGTGGTGAAGGGCTTACCCTTACGTGTGCACCAACAAAGCCTGCAAATCACCTTAGCCAGGAGGCATGTCATCTCTCGGGGGCAGGGATGCAAGCGCTGGAACCCTCCAACTTGCAGGACTTGGCCAGGCTGCAGGAAAATGTGCCCTTGAGAATATCAGATGGCTTCCTGTACCCCAGGTTTTAGGGATGTAAGCCATGCAGCAGCAGCAACATGCACGGACCCTCCCAGCACTGGTGTCCCCTGCTGGCTAAGGCTGTGGCGTGTGCTAAATGCCAACTGGCGCGTCACCAGTGCAATTGGAATCAGAACTCTACTCTGAGCCTCCAGGGTGTCACTAAGAAACTGAAGTGCACCAAGAGCCTAGAATCATCTGTGATGACCCAGTACTGTAATTGAGCACATCAGCAACACACACCAAATTACAGTTTTGAAAAAAACCACAAGGATGTCAACAGAACCGACCCTGCTGGAGGGAGGAGAGCACATCACACAAGGATGCTCACACCTGAAATGAGATGGAAATGGTACATGTTTTTCCAGTATGACTTCTTCAGAAGCCGCAAATGACCCAGTACTCCCAAGGTTAATTTTCAATTTACACAGTGCAGGTTCCCATTATGTTGTGACCTGTAAATTGTACCTTTCCACAGACACCCTATCATCTCAGGGTGCTCCACTGAAGTCAGACCCAGGCATTCTATATTTGGCGACTACATCTGTTTATTGCTTAGTTTATGCTTGGTTTCACAACCCTTCAGTGAGCAGCTTGTAAGAAAAATCTTAGACCTAGCGTAGTGTTCCATTCAAATGTCTTTAAACAGCAATCATCTTGAGGATTAACTATATATAATGCAAACCATAAAAAAAAAGTATTCAAGTTTTTCACAAGAGAGATGCATTAATTATTACCCTAATTTAATTGGCTTGGGGTTGGGCAGAATTCTTTTGATAACAGAAAAGTAAATACTTCTGGGTTAGGCATACAAAGAAGTAACCTTAGAGAAGGACCAGGAATATTTTCAAAGCTCCTGCTATGAATTCATGCCCTCGTTCAGCATCTTGCAGGCCTGGTTTTCCTGTGGAAGTCAGGCAGGCCTAGGTGTCATATCCTAGGCCAGCTGGCCCCGCAACTGAGCAGGTCTGCGGCTCTGGGACTGGCATAGAGTTAATGGGGACTTGAGGAATGAGAGCCTTCTGAGAATTCTATGTATGTGAATGTATTCATGGTGTTTTTCTTAGAAGACTCTTAAAAATGAACTACATCTAGTGATGTTAAATACAGAAATGAAAGCAAAGAAAATGTCACTTGCACTGACAGTTTGATTCTATTTTCTTCCTAGAATTTAGGCAATTAAAAGTCACATACTTTTGGGACTGGAGAGGTGGCTCAGTGGTACAGCGGCAGGACACTAGGAGCTGCAGCTGGTGCCCTTTTGGAGCCTAACATAGCTCCAGGGAGAGGAGCTGCATGATAGTGTCCTCTGGTCTCAGTGCCTCCCCATGGGTGACTGCCACGGGACACGCAGCCTTGTGTACACACTGCTGATCACTGCTGCAGAGGCAGGCACAAGCTGGGCAATGTTGTCCTCAAGACGACA
The DNA here is from genome assembly GCA_028644305.1 of Xerus rutilus. NCBI lineage: Eukaryota > Metazoa > Chordata > Mammalia > Rodentia > Sciuridae > Xerus > Xerus rutilus. The sequence continues at coordinate 618,181 of CM053412.1, forward strand.
AAAGCTGAAAACTGCTCATTCAAAGTGCTTGAGAGAAGGAAGTTGAGTGGGTTCTCCAGACTCGAGCAAAAGTGCACATGGGAAGCACCCTCAGCATGGCCTGCGTGGAGGCTCCCGGGTGCAGGGACTATGGGCACAGGCTCTCCCTGTGCAGCCTGGGTTCTGGCAGCAAGAAGTCTCTCCCTGCGCAGTGCTAGTTTGCCTCTGAACCACTTCTTTACACACAGAACAGAAATCACCAGAAAGCAGCAGAAAGGCCTACAAGAGATGAGTGTAATCAGTGGACAGTGGCGTGTGAGGCCCTCCAGAACCAGGGCCAGGATAGGAGCTGCTCCAGGGTTTATTTCAGGTGCACCTACCCAGAGTATCACTAAAGTCAGACTCAAGACCAGTTTCACCCCAAGTAAACCAAACTGAAAAGCCGCCCAAGTATTCTTCAGGTCCATTTCCTTCAGTCCTTTTCTCCCTGGTTCCTTAAGTCTTTCTTTGCCGTCTCCAACTGGAGGAAAGCAGGTGATGTGGAGAAGGCTCTTGGGGTGGGCTTCCTTCTCTTTAGTGGATGAGGGGGCTTGGGAAGACCCTGGGGCTTTCTCTGGCTGGCTTTATATGCAAACATAGCAAGAAGCCACTCCAGGGGCTCTTTCCTTTACTCCTTATTTTTTTTTTTTTAAAGTGAGGAGAGAATAATGAAAAGAAAATGAAATAGAAAACATTAGGTGGTGGAAAAATAGCATTAATGCATAACTCTTTTACCTTGGGTGTCCTCTTTCTTAATCTGCCCTTGGATTAACCCACAGTCGAGAGAACATTTCATCTTCACACTTCAAACACTTGTAGAGGTTAATTCTACACAGCTGAAAAAGAGACATGGGGAGGCAGGCTTGCTCCCCAACTCTTGCTCTCTAATTTCCTGTTTTATCAATTGCCAACTTTCCTGCTTCCTCACTGCAGAGACCAGATGACAGAGAACACTTCAGGAGAGATCTAAGCAGGTCGCAGCCCAAGGGCAGTTTGGAACACTTGCTCTCTCCAGAATGAGGATGGAATGGTGATGGAATCTGTGTGCCCCATCTTAACACTGTTTCCATTTCAGAGGACAAAAGTTAAAACAAGACCACAACCCTGGACTGTGCTCCCAGCCCTACTAAAAAAATGTCACCAAATGACCTCGTGAAGTCTAAAAGCATGCTGCATGTGCAATTACCCCACAGTCCTTTGCATTAGAGAATGACAAATGGAATGGTAGGAAGAGGAAAACTGCTTCAACTATCCCTGTGAAATCATTACGAAAAGCACAGTGAGCGTCAGAAAAATTCTCAGCACTTACTTGGTAGTTTTTTCCAGGGTAGATACATATAGTGTGTTCTCAAGTGATCAGTAAGATCTGAGCAAACAGCAGGTTATATTTTTAAAAATTTAAAACCATTTGCTCAGATGACCTCAGTTTTGTAACAGTGTCCATTTTATGCTTTGGCTATAGTAGCCCTTGGTGCTCTGCCACAGCAACTTTATTTTTAAATGGACTTTGTTTCTTTCTCTTCCTCTCCCCCTGCTCCTCCCTAATCTCTCACCCTCCCTAATCTCTGTGGAAACAGGAGCACCTATCTTCCCCATCCTAAGCAGAGTTACCTGTCTTTGAGTTCACACCCACCATAGGAACCAAGTATGACTGTCTCCCAAATTAATAAGTGGATTACAACTCCATCAGAGAACGTGGAATGTAGCCTTTGAATCACCTTTAAAAGCCCCTTGTTCCTGCTGATGGGTAGGATCACAGCCCCTGGGACAGGAGTCCCCTGTGTTTCACCTTTGCTAGCAAAGCAATAAACCTTCTTTTCCCCTTTTCCCAAAATTGTGTCTTTGTTATTGGATTGGCATGAGGGACAAGGGCTGAGCTTTCTGCAACAGTTTTTATCCAACTCCTCTCTGTTCTAGGATTCCAACAAGGATCCATATAGTCAGCACTTCTCTAGAAAATGTCTCAAATTTTCCTTTTTTTTGGGAATGACACAGATTTTTTTTTTTTTTTGTAACGAGGATTGAACTCAGGGGAACTTAACCACTGAGCCACATCCTCGGCCCTTTTATTTTCTGAGGCAGAATCTTGCTGAGTTACTTCGGGCCTTGCTGAGTTGCTGAGGCTGGCTTTGAACCTGCGATCCTCCTACCTCAGCCTCCTGAGCCGCTGTGATTACAGGAATGTACCCTCCCATGATGACTTGACAGTTCTAAAGACAGCTGGTTGAATGTTCTGTACAATATACCTCAATGTATTTCTCATGGTTAGGCTGAGTCATCTGAAAAACGGGGAGGAAGACCCCAGAAGTAAGGCATACCTCTTCACATCTGATCCGGGGTGACGCTGCTGCTGCTGTTGGCTCTAGACCACCTGGCCAGGTGTCAGTCAGGTCCTCCACTGAAAGTGCTTTATACTTCCCCTGTTCAGTAGTGCTCTCCTAGGCAGAAAAGAGTGGGGAACTATGCTCCCCTCTTCTGCACAGGAATTCCTCTGCATGGGAGATCTGTGTGATCAGTTTATTCACACACGTTTATTCATATTGGTGAAGACTCCTTCACACTTGTTCTATTCTCTGGGTTCTAATCCAAAACCACTTTTCCTACTTTGATGGAGTTGTCCCAGCTCCGGCCACTGGGAGCTTTTTCAGTTGGCTCCAGTGTCCACTGGATATACTCTTATCAAGGTGGTAGGGTTTTGTCATTTGCTTCATATTTGGGGCATTTCATTTTCTGGCACTACCAGATTCTGGAAGCTCATCTTGTAACTTGTAACCCAGTCCTAGAACAGCTACTTCTCCAAGGAGCAGGGGCCAAGTGTCTACTGACTGGGACAGCGGCAGGCTCACCTCCACTGCGGACAGTGCCATCTCTGGGCTGAGGGCCAGAGGGCCAGAAGGCAATCACATCCATGCACACAGACCCCTCTGGGCTCCTGGATGTTGTTCTATGCATCCTAGTACTTCTTCTCTACATTAAACCCACATGCAGTATTTTTACAGCCAACATTCTTATCTTTCTGATGATGTAGTCATTCACATCTCTTGCCAATGTTTAAATTGTTTTTTTTTAAACTGTCTTGAAAATTCATGTAGTTTGTTTACCAGTCTTTTAACAGATATGTGTATTTTGAGAGCATCTTCTACAAGTTGGTTGGTGGCATGTCTTCATTTTCTTAACAATGTCTTTTGAAGAATGTAAGATTTTTATTCTGAAATCCAATTAATCAATTTTTCTTTTGTAACTTGTGCTCTGTGTCCTGAGAAAGCAGTGCCTGACTGACTCAAGGCTACAGAGACCTGTCCTATGTTTGCTTCCACAAACTTTATACCTTCAGGCTTTAATCTGAGCTTACGGTCCCATTTAAGCTGCCCGCTGTGCACGGCAAGGGGCATGGGTGGAGGCTGTTTTGGTATGTGGCCGTCCAGTTGTTCTGGGCACTCTTTAAGAGGCGGCCTTTTTGTACTCAATTCCTTTGGCCTCTTGATTGTTAACAACTGGCACGCTAAGTCTTACAGCCGCGGACACAGCACACTTCTGGGGATCAGTGACGGCTCTCACACTCTTTAGTACTCAAATCCCACACAAACGTTTCAGAGCTTTCCTTAACTATTTTGTCTTTTTGCACTTGTACATTGTACAATTCCGGTTTTCAGTGGCTCACTGCTGTTTGTATATGAACATCATAATGTTTAATCTTGGTAAACTCATTTTCAGGTCTCAGTAACTTTTTGCAGGTTTGGAATTTTCTATGGAGACGACCACATCACCTGCAAAGACAGGTAGATCTATGGTTCCACTGCAGGTGGTACACCTTTGACTTCTCCTTTCTTCCTGCTGCTCTGGCCAGGAACTCATGTGCAGTGAGGACTGGCTGGTGTAAGAGAACATTTCTGCCTTGTTCTGAACATAAAAAGAAATACTGCTTTCCTCCACTGTCATGCCAACCACAGGGCTTTTCACAGATGCTCCTCGTAAAGCTGAAGACGCTCCCCTTCTAATGCACCAAGAGGGTATATTTGTTTGTTTCAGATGGGGTGGCCCTCCCCCCATGACCTGTGTTTGATGTGACTATGGCACCATGCTGTGGGATATGACCTGCTTATATCTGGTGACTGGCATTTGCACCTGTGCCCTCGGTGGTGCTGCAGTCTGGTTTCTACTGCCTTCACACAGTTTTGGTACCAGTTTAACAATGGCAGTATAGAATTACTCGAGAAGCATCCCTTCCCTTTGTTTTAGAAGAATTTGTATAGAATGAGTCTTATTTCCCCACTAAACGTGGCAGAATTTACTACTAAAGCCTCATGAGCGTAGAGTGTCCTTGTGGGAAGGTTTAGAATTTTAAATAGAATTCGGGAGGCTGAGGCAGGAGGATTGCGAGTTCAAAGCCAGCCTCAGCAATGGCGAGGCGCTAAGCAACTCAGTGAGACCCTGTCTCTACATAAAACACAAAACAGGGCTGGGGATGTGGCTCAGTGGTCGAGTGCCCCTGAGTTCAATCTCCAGTACCAAAAAAATAAATAAAATGAAAATAAATAAAGGAATTGTTTCAGTAGAAATGGGACCTGAGGTAGTATAGGGACATCTCAGTGAGCACTGGAGAGTTGTGGGGAAGATGTGACATCAGTGACACATGGAAACATGTCCTCTGCTCACCGCTGGTTGGTGGCCATGTCTCAAGAGGTGGGTGGTAAGGCCATCAGAGCTGCAGCCTCTTGAGTCCTGACCCAGCGCTCCTTCCATAGGGTCCTCCTGGTGCTGGTGAACTGGGGGTTCACAGACCCTCCCCACATGGAGTGCAGACAGGGCCATGCTGCGGCACAAGTGGCGCTGGAGACACAGAGGCACTTGTTCCGTCTTCCCTGTGACAGGAAGGGCTGCAGGCTCCTGGAGCACATGGGGAGGCAGCCTCGCAGGCAAAGTGCCTTCTGATTTGAAGGTACTCCCATCGGACACTTTTCTTGTTTTGATCAAAAATATTTACTGGATTTTCACATACATGTTTTATCGGTCTCTAAGGACCTGACCTGTAAAGTCACGCCAACATGTTCTAGCACTGAATCACTGGTGTACTCCCAGGATAAATGCTACTTGGTCATGACATGTTATTCATTTAATATACTGTACAGTTGGGCTCAATATTGTTTTTCAGGATTTCTACCTCTATTCGTAGATTTTTCTGTAAAATTCTTTTTAATTACGCATATATAACTCTATATATACACACACACACACGTTATCTTGGTCAGATTTTAAAATTAGGATGAAGCTGGTGTTCTAATATGGGTTGGATGTAAATCCAAGTGTTCCCTTTCCTTGGTGGGCTGCAAGGCACTCCTGGGCAGGGGCCCTGGGGCTGCGCTAGCCGCCCTGCGATGCCTGCTGAGTGCTTTCCATCAGGGCCTCTGGACGACAGCCCTCTTCACAGGCTCTGCTTAGGTCCTCTCCTCTGTGCCTGGACAGACTGCATGCTGTGGGGGGCGTCTTCCACCAGGACACACACAGGAAGGAGGCTGCCCTGGGCGGGTGGGCATTCCCAGGTCTGGCTCTCAGGCAGTTGCGGCTCGGCTGCTCATTCTTCCAGTTGGCACAGCCCTCGCATGTGGGAGCTGAGAGTGAACATCTCCTGACTCCTCGTTCCTTTTTGGGTGCTGCTGGAAACAGAACTCAGGACCCAGACATGCTAGGCGAGGGCTCCCGTCACTGCGCCACAACCCGGCCACTTTGCCTTTCATCTGGGTGGTGTCAGGAATGCCAGAGGCCACCCTACTGGACACACCAAGGTCACCCCATCTTGTACTCACATGGCTCTCTGGTGAGACTGAGGTCCAGCCCTATTACTTGACTTACTTGTTTAGGCAATGCTGTATATACTCAAAACACTGGGACAGTGGCTTATCAAACAGTCACTGAGTGCCTCTATCTTAGTATGGATCGCACTGCTGCCTGACATAACAGGACATAATGCCTGGGATATTTTTCTCTGAAACATAAAACAATAACTGAGAACATGGAGGCTTACTGTATTTTAAGTGCCCGTTTCTCTGACTACTGAGCTTTTAGACGTTTCTAAAACACTATGTGATTATTGATAATAACACAAAGGTAAACAATAACTAAAATGTGTAAAAAAAAAAAAAAAAAAGCCTCCTTGTCGGGCATGGTGGTGTATGCCTGTAATCTCAGCAGCTTGGGAGACTGAGGCAGGAGGATCATGAGTTCAAAGTCAGCCTCAGCAAAAGCGAGGCACTAAGCAACTCAGTGGAACCCTGCCTCTAACAGAATATAGAATAGGGCTGGAGATGTGGCTCAGTGGTTGAGTTTCCCTGAGTTCAATCCCTGGTACCAAAAAAAAAAAAAAGGCTTTCTCATGTGAGAACCTGAGCTGTCTCCTCCACAGGCCACTGGGCAGATGGCCCCAGCTCCAAGATCACATAGTCACACTTTCCTCACTGAGTGAGTGGTGCAGGAAGGTACACCCAAAGTCACATCACATGGGGGAAGTATAACATGGAGCAAGATTTTATCAATTTTCCTCTGTAATTCTATTATCTGGAACCTTCTGTGCAATTATTCTTAAAAAGCATGGCAGAATTTTCCTTATATTAGCAATTATATACATGTGGCTGCCAGCTCTGTTCTGAAAATACATTTTCATCATGTACTTTATAAATCATAATTTAATCATCGACAGCTCATTTTTGATTGTGGTTATCACAATCACTGTTCTAATTTAATAGGATTATTAGCTTAAAATGCAATCTGATCATCTGGAAAAGCTGCTGGTCGATATTCACAGACAGGCCACGTAGTATTTACTCTCTTCTGGTCCTGAAGGTCGCAGAGTGAAGGCTTTGTGCCACTGACAGTGATTTGCGCCTCACAAATATATTGACAGACACTGCAATTAGTCTTGCTTCAATGGGCACACACAATAAAATGAATTAAAAAATACAGCACGCCCTATACATTAGCGCTGACTTCTGTAAATCCAAAAGCAATGCTATTAAGGACGTAATGTTCCTCTATTTTTAAGTAACCCACTTGTGGTTTGTCATTAATTCTAGCTGATTCTTGCACATAAGTGCTGGAGCAAGGAAACTATAGCCACATCTTGACATAGCATCTAAATACAGAGCTCACTGCTGCAAGGACATGCGGCCACAGCGGGGAAAGGGTGCCACAGAGCCAGGTGGCCATTAAAAACCACAGCTGATCTGCTTGGACCAGAGCAGCGGAGGTCTGCAGCTCTGTCCTACCAGGCTCAGGTCCCTGGAGGCCCTGAGTTACAGTCCTTCATGACCACACAAGACATGTACTCCACACAGGCTTCCAGCAACTGAGTTAGACGAGTGCACCAACCAGGGGGACTGGCTTTAATTCAGGAAGGAATTTCCAGGGAGCACTTGATGTCTCTAAGCTGGGGCTATGCTGAGCCTGCAGAGACAAGCAACAGGAAGCAGAACTTTCTGCTCTCCTAGAGAAAATGAAATATTGATCACTTATCACAGGAAACAATGGCCACGGCTTATGCAGTCTCCCTTCCTGAATACCATGTTGCTGTTCACACTCAGACACCAGTACCACTTTCTGCATACTCCTTCAAGCATCCCGGCCCTCACACCGCTGCAAGTATCAAATGACTTGCAGGACCCTTAAATATTTACAATTAATTCCTCCAGAATTCTATTATTTGTTTAATAAGAATTCCTTTGTGCATACACGTAGGTAAGATAAAAGATCCTTCCTGCTTCCAGGAAAATGAAGCAAGGCTGCATACACCGTGAAGAGCAGCCAACGGTGGCGGCAGAGCCTCCAACCGGGGCGTTCTGCCTAACCAATCACACTCTTTCTCTGGATGAAATGACCCCGGCGCCCCGAGCAACAGGGCTGTGAGAGTGTGGCATTGGTAAGGAACGCAGGGAGCCAGCCAGGCCTCTTACATGCTGCTGCTGCTTATTAACCATGTATGTCGTGACAGGTCAGAGCTGAGGTTAAACAGAAAACATCAATCGAACCATTTCCCTAAATAAAGCTCCAGGGTGCAATATTCTAAGCACTTTATTCAATAAAAAATGCTTTTAAAACGGTACTTGGGTGATTGGGAAACATTGCTATCATCCGTCAACCTAACTGCAGCGAAGTTCAATAAGCTAAATAATGAACCATTTAGATTATTTTCCTGAGGCTTTGGGGATCTGCAAACATTGCATCAATACAACTCTTTAAAAATTATGATGAAGTCTACTCTTTTCATTTTTGGATTTAAGATATATATAAGGGATTTTAAAAAATTAGTGTTTTGCCACTTTCAATCACTATCAAATTTCCAAACAGGTCAAAAAAGTTACATATAACATTAATAATTTCTATGTTGTAACTTCTCTAAATTCTTAGTAATTTTTGAATCAATGAAACCTCTATTGCGAATTCCTAGGTTAAGGCTTAAAAAGTGTTATGACATGTAAAAAATTAAAAAAAAAATCCCTCTATTTTTAACAAAATCTGTACCCTTTTTGGCAGGAAATTAGGTAAACACACAGCGCAGTATTTTAAAATCTTCAATTGCATGTTCCTTAGAAGGTCTCTGGCCCTAGTGCCCCACGCTTATGGCCAGGAAGCAGCTCTTCCCCAACATAGTGCCCCATGACAGCACAGACCCTGCACTCAGCCCTGTCTTCACAGGAAAAGGCTTGCTTCCCTTCAAAAGGCAGCCACCAATGTCCACATCTGTAATCAAAGTCTTTGCCAAGAAAGTGGCACTTGGTAAGTAGAAGGTGGCACCTGGTGGCACTCGGCTAAGAAGATGGCACTTGGTGAATCTCGTATGTCTTAACCTCACAACCTGTTGGTTCTGGGTCCTCAATCTGCTTATGGATGGCAAGACACACATTTTCTCCCAAGTTCCCTATCACTGAACAGCAGAACGTGACATGCACCTGATTCCACGAGCTATACTGAGATGGCTACTGGAGATGTGTGCGGGTTCCCTGGCCAATGCACCTCAGGAGACAAGGGGCTGTGCCTTCGGCTCCAGGGCCAGCCACTGCCATGAAAGCACCAGCAGGATGGTGCTGCGCTCCCACAGCCTCGGCTTCCCCTCTTCCCACGAGGCAGTTCACTCCGGAGCCTCCTGGAAACCCCAACAGCTCAGCAAACCCATTACTGAAGACTGTGCCAGCGTCTTCTGAGAAGAGAGGCCCGGTTCCTTTTAGTTTCGTACCAGGAGGGCAAATGCCTCCTCAACTTCAGATGCACCTTGCCACACACACCTCAGGAATTGGCTCCTGTTGGACCTCCGGCTTCAGGGCCCACCCTTCCCACAGGGCTGCTCTGAGGTGATCACATGTTCTCTTCCCTCCCCGAGGTGGCCAGCAGCACTGCCGCCCATGTGCCCGAGACCAGGCTCTCAGCTCACATTCGTGAGCACCCATGGGCAAGTACACTTGTGTGGAGGTGTGGAAGCCCTACCGGGAGCCCGTGGCATGAGCAGAGAGAGAAGTCCACACAGGAAACCTACCGCGGCCATGGCAGCCAAGGGATCCCAAGCATGCAGAGCTGGTGATAAGCCCAGGTGTCACCTGGGGTGCAGCGGGTGACAACCAGGGCGGCACCTTGTGCCAAGCCAGGATGGAGCTGCAGGTGCTTCTTCCTCAGCTCTGCTCAACTTTTTTTTTTGGTGGTGGTTATGGGGATTGAACCAAGGAATGCTTTACCACTGGGCCACATCTCCCAACCCCTTTTTAATTTTTTTTTTTTTTTTTAATTTTGAGACAGGGTCTTGCTAAGTTGCTTAGGGCCTTGCTAACTTGACCAGGCTGGCCTGGAACTTGCGAATCTCCTGCCCCAGCCTCCCGAGTCACTAGTATTAGAGGATGGCCACTGCACTCATCTGCTCAACCTTTTTCTATTGACTAAAAAATTCTAATTCTAAATGTAAATTACTGTAAAATGTCAATAGGCAGCAACAAGCCCAGTAATATACACAGGCAGTGGCCCCAGGTTCAGACATGCCCACCACTCCTGGCTGGGCATGTCACTACAGAACGGCTTTTCAGACCTCTGCGAATCACCAGAGATGAGGCTGGTTACATGGAGAGGCTTCGGGGTAATGAGAAGGCGCGTCAGCTCAGGAGCCAGCGGCCGCCCCACAGGCAGAGCTCCTGGTGTGTTCAGCACAGGGTCACCTGGGCAGCTCCTGGCACTGTGAAGCAAGGGAAGTGCTGAGGACCCTGTGGAAAACAGGAGGGCACAGGCTTGGGAGAGAAGCTGGTTTGGGCACGCCAGGTTGGAGGGGAGTGACTAACAAGTCCTCACCTTCCCAGGTGTTAGGGTTTAGATGTGAGGTCTCCCCCGAGGCTCACTTGAGACACAGCACAGCCACGTTCAGAGGGGAAAGAAGGGGTTGGGTTGAGAGTCTCCCTCTAGTCCCTGCAGGGCCCAGCAGCAGGCACTACCTCCGTGGTCAGGAGGGTGTGGCTGGAGGAGGCGGGTCCCTGGGAGGCGCCTGGGCGTTTATGTTTTGTCCGCGGGGAGAGGAGCTTCTCTGCCTCCCAGTGCCCAGTCATGGGCTGGTTTTTCCTCCACAGTCTTCCCTCACCCTGTCCTGCCTCACCTCTGGCCTGAGCAATGGAGTGAGCCGCCTATGGACTGAGACCTGTGAGACCATGAATCCCAAATACACTTTCCCTCCTCTAACTTGTCTTTCGGTCACAGCAGCAAAAAGGCTCACTAAAACACCGTGTTTGAGAAACCACTTTCATCTTTTTGTTTTTGTACCACTTCTGAGCTCTCTGTGGCTAGTAATATGTAAGATAATATCTTTACTAAAATAAGCAAACAAAAAAGGGAAATGGCTGTATAATTAAGGTTTCAAAATACACTTGCTTTCAGAGACAGCAATGACAGGAGCTTTGTGAAGGTCATGAATCTGCTGGTGCCCTCAGGCTTTCTTCTCACCATTCCTTGTCACTGTGTCAGGAGAGGCCCCTGGGGCCGTGTCTTTAAGTCCCATGGCCCACTTCAGGAGGAACCCAACCTCCAGAAGCACTGGAACCATAGCACACTGGTGGAAGAGGGCTACGTCTTCTCCATCACCTCAGCTCCGTCAGCATCAGTCTTCAGCCCTACAGCACGCCCAGGAGGGTCTGCAGGGCACAGTGGCTCTCCTCACCACGAGGGGGCTGGCGCTTCTGGACTGAGGTGCGCGTGTGTTAAAGACACACATCACCAAGGGAACGCCCAGCACCCGTCTGCATCCAGACAGGAGTCAGAGCGCTGCAGACATGAAACCCCGCCCGGGCCCAGGAAGACTCGGTCAAGGGGCTCTTGTGGAGAAAGGGAAGGCTGGCGCTGGGCCTCCTAGCCAAACAAGCAGAACCTTCTGCTTCCAGAGCCTGCAGGAGACAAGGGAGACCCGGCTTCTGGGTGAAGTCTCATCCCTGGGGGCCCCCGTGCCGGCAGGGGGAAGCTTGTTCTGGTTGCTCACAAGGGCCCTTTCCTGATAAGTTACTCACAGCTGTATCCTCTGTGCGACGGTCACTGGCAAAACAGTGCTGCACTCCGGGGCACACGTGCCACCCTGCTCATGCCCACCTGCTGGCACCCCTGCGGCCCAGGCTCTGGGCTCCACGGCAGCGTGCACTGCCAGGGACCTGTGTGCTTTCAGGCCTCTCTGTCCCCGCAGCCTGCACTCCTCCAGGTTGCCTGCCTGCCGTGCAGCAGCCCTGGGGTCAGAGCCCTTTGCCCTGTCCAGGCGGCCCGCCCGCTCCCTCTGCAGCTCCTCCGTGTGGCTCTGCGAGGCCGCACTCTCACGTTGCAACTCACCATTCAAACCTCCCGGGTTCTACACACGCACACAGCTGTGCGTTCATTGCGACTGTCAGTTTCAGACCATTTTCTCTCTCTAAAAAGATGTCCCCGACCTGTTGCCGTCACTTCCTGGCTGCTGGCAACCATGCCACACTCTGTCTCCAGGGCCGTCCATGTTGTGGGCATTTCATATACAGGGCTGCACGCCGTGTGGCCTGCTGTAATGGGCTTTGTGGACAGGGCATACGCTCCCCAGGTTCCGTGCGGGGCATTGCTTTTCTCCAATGGCCGCTCCTCTGCTATGTGGGCGGAACACCTGCTCCCCACTCACAGCTGGGTGGCTTCCCCCTGTTGGCTACAGGGCTGTGAACATGTAAGTGGCTGGGTGTATACGTGTTCTCGTTTTTCTTGGCTATGCTCTAGAAAAGGTCTTGTGAGGCCTGTGATATCTCCACCCTTGACGGCCCAGGAACCACCAGACAGGTTTCTCATGGCTGCCCCTTCCACTCGGGGTCCAACTCCACAGGCTCTGCACGCTGGCTTCGGTGCCTGTGGCAGCATGTGAGGGCGGGTGGGAGGCGCACCTTGCTTCTCGATTAGAATGCCTTACAGAGCAGAGACTTCTCTGCAGCAAACCTGCTCACCAGAACCAACAGCCTCCTCTCTGGAGAACACAGGTCTGCGTTTCTTCTTTTCACTTTGATCAGAGGCACTTCCCCTCGGATTACTCACGTATGTGACCCAGTGTTACAAGGTCCTGAAGCAGCAGCCTGTGTACCCTGCTTCCCAGCTGGCTTGACTACTTCACAGCAACGCCTGGAGTTCCTCCAGGGAACAGAGCACACACCAAGCTGTACACGAAATAGGCTAAGATTGCAGAGGCACTGGGAAAGCTCAGCAATGGACTTTACCACGCTAAACACTAAAGAGCGATGTGAAGGTAGAAAGGTTTGATCTACCTTATTTATGATTTTACCATTTCTCTTAATTCTTGAAATTATTTAGATACTAATTTTTCTATCTTTTTTTAGTACTGGGCATTGAATCCAGGGGTGATCTGCCACTGAGCTACTTCCCCAGTCCTTTTTATTTTTATTTCAATACAAGGTCTTGCCAAGTGGCTGAGAGGCTGACCTTGCGCTTGCCACCCTGGTTGTCTGTCTCCCGAATCACTGAATTACAGGTGTCAGCCACCACATTCGGCACTAGTGCTCTTTTTTTTAAAAAAAATATTTATTTTTTGGTTGTAGGTGAACAGAATATCTTTATTTTATTTTTATGTGGTGCTGAGGATCGAATCTAGTGCCTCACGCGTGCTAGGCGAGCACGCTACCACTGCGCCATAACCCCAGGCCACTAGTGCTCTTTTGAAATAGATATATTATATCTAAATTCTGACAAAATACCTGGAAATTTAATATGTAAACCTGATGATTCATTTGGAGATGAGGAAGAACCTGGATGACACAGTGTGTAATAGTCCCAAGTTTCGAAAGCTGTATGATGATCTGCCTTTGTTACAGGTTAGTTTATAAAACTGGAAAAACTCTGGTTTTTTTCTCATGTTATTTCCTGTAACTAACCCTCAGCTATCCTGGGAGGTAGTGACACTTTAGGACCAAGGAGTGCACACGCTGGACCGGGCAGGCAGTTTTCACATCTGCAGGTGCAGAGGCTAGGACGCAGCACTTGCCTCCCATGCCAGAGAGAGCCATCCCAAGGCTCTGTGTCCCAGTGACACAGAGGTCACAGGGCTCTGTACCGTGAAAAACAATCTCCTGAAGCAAGACTCTCTAAGGAGTGCAACTTACCTCATCTGGGCTAGACGCCTGGTAGGTGCGGTTCTCGTCACTGAAGTCTTGGTCTGCTTCAGCAGACTCAGTCTCCCCAGTGACGCCAGCCTGAGACTCATACACGGGGGTCACGTTGTGGCACAGGGCGATGGCTTTCACTGCCTCGTGGACTCGACTGCTGACACTTCTCCTGACTTTGGGGGTTGAAGACTGGGCTCTTCTCGGTGGGGTGGAACTGGGGTTGTTTCCACTAGTTTGAGGATGAACCTTTAAGATGAAGAATGTTACGTAATTATGGGCCAAAAAGAGAAACTAAGTGGCTGACACAGGGATTACAAACACGTATTGTTTTGTAAGCTAAAAGAAGTCGCTAGGGGTAAGAAGAGTGGTTTGGTGTGAGTCTGCGTCCTACACAGCTGTGCTACTTTTCTGTCTTAGGGATGTCAAGTGCCTTGAGATTCCCAGGTTGTTGAGCACACCAAGAAAGTTGCTATAACACTTAAGCCTGATCATTTCCTTTTACTCTTCTGTGGCATAACTTTGCTACATCCTGAATAATCCCTGTCCCTGGAGAATAAAAAGTCCTCAATAGTTCCTGTTCTTTGCTTCTAAACACAGAGTAAGTTAAACAACTAAATGGGATGGCTACAGCCACAACCTCTTTCTGCTTTCTCTGACAATGCTGTGGACGCACTGGTGTAAAGCTGAGAGCTGGGTGGAGCGCGTGACACTCCTCCTGCACACCACGAGCAAACCTGGCTGTACGGCTCTGACCTGAGCTGTCGGGTTTGCCTCTAATGGTACTGAGATGCAGCTGTGTGAAGTTGTGGGTTCCTTCAGAAGAAAATGACCTACCCCTCATACCTCAAAGCAGCTGTCCACTGTGCACCATGACTGCATCTGGCCCTCATCAGACCCAGCAGTGTGGGTGAATCGTCACCCCAACTGACGACTCCTGTGACTCACCTCCTCCCTGAGCAGCGTATTGGAGAACACTGTCCTGACCCTAACAGGATCTGCACACATTTCTCCTAGTAACTTCAGATAGCTCATGACAATCCTAAGAAATCGAGTTGGGTGTACACAGCCACTGAAATATGTCTTCTGCTGCTCAGGGAGGGTCTGCTGGGGGCCCAGCTGGCACTGCCCTCCACTGCTACCAGCCCCACACCTGTACCCGGCTCCCAATGCCACTGCCCCTGTAGCAGAGAGGTCCAGCCGCTCCCCGCTTCTGAATCATGCTTACTGAAGCCTACACAATCTAATTCCACACAAATTCCATTAAAGACTATGCCCTCCATCACCAAGTGCTTCCAGTGGGGAATGTAACCAGGTTATAAAAGATCTGTGCTACATTACAGTGGATCTACTAGACCACTGTCATCCTACTAACAAAGCAGAACACAAACAAGGAATGACATCAATTTCACACACAAAGTACTGTGTACAGACGGCTTTTAGTAGAAATGACCTTTAAAATCCTCTTAGGTATAAACCTGAAATATCTGTTGTTTTTTTGTAACCATTTTTGGTCTTTTCTGCTTTTAACTTTTGCTATTAAGATGACTCATTTGGAGCTATTAAAATTACATTCATGGGTAATGTAGATTAATTTTATAAAAACAGATGTAATCAGGCACTACTTCAATATAAACACAGAATCCCAGGAGAGAGGGGAAGTTTTACTCCTTTGTTTCAGATTTCTCTTCTATTAATGAATCCTTTAGGGCTAGGGATGTGGCTCAATGGTAGAACCTGTGCCCACCATGCACGAGGGCCTGGGTTTGATCCCCAGCACTGCAAGTGAATGAATGCATGAATGAATACAAATTAAGTATTCACATACATGAAAATGAAATACTTTTACAGGGCAACGCTCAAGGGTATAGTACATGTCAAGAGGTAGCAACTACAGAAGAAGGAGGTCTCTAAACAGCAGCACACACTACTGACAATGCGCTTCTGACCTGTCACAGTGGAAAACTGCAAAGGCAAAATGCAATGCAGCCCCGTCTGAGCCACGTCTTCTGGAGCGAATAACTATGTGTGGAACGTTCCCTGGCTCTGGGCGGACTGAGGTCACAAGTTTGGCCGTCAAGACCCGAGCACTGACCACCCAGCTAAGCTATGCACATCTTCAAACCCAAGGCCTGGGCTTCAGTGATATGATTATTGCATTTCAGAGCAAACCAACAAACAGGCAGAGAAGTGGCCTGAGAAGAGGAAATTCCTGACAGACCACAGCTGTGCACCTGGCATGTTAAACAGATGGCCTTGAACTGCTGGGTTTAATTACACTGAACCACTGACTTCAAATTATGACAGGTAAGGAGAAATACGAGTGAAGGAGACACAAATACTACTTGGGACTACGGCTGTGCAAACTGTGTGTGATCTACACACAGTCTAATGGTTGAAGCACACACTGTGAGAAGGAGCCAGACCCAGGGACAGACCACAGACAGCATCCTCACATTCAAAGCACATAATTCCTAGCCAGGAGCGGTGTTGCACGCCTGTGATCCCAGCGGCTTAAGAGGCTGAGGCAGGAGGATTGTGAGTTCAAAGTCAGCCTCAGCAACAGGAGGCCCTAAGCAACTTAGCGAGACACTGTCTCAAAATAAAATAAATTAAAAAAAAGGGCTGGGGATGTCGCTTAGTGGTTAAGTGCCCCGGGTTCAATCTCCTGTACAAAAAAAAGGGCACATAATTCCTGCCAACACCTCAGAGAACTCTTGTGAGCTAGTAATTCTTACCAAACCCCAAATCTTTATCTATTAGAGACATGTAATAAACAATTTACAGGTAATAATGCGATGTTTGAGCATCACTTCAAAACAAGATGGGGGAGAATGACCCTACAATCCTTCAGGTACTGAACACTGTTGAGCACTGACAGGTACACTATCTATTTTTGTTTAAAGAAAAAGATGAAAAAAAGAATTTACCTTTAAAAATTTGAGAAAGTTTCATTAGTTATGTAGAAAATCAAAAGGACTGTTAGGAAACACACTAACATAGTATCTAGTGAGTATTCTTCAAAACACTGCTTATTGAATAACTTTTTTAACTAATAATGCACTAAGAAACCATGTAAGTAATTGATGTAGGCCCTCTGTCCCTTCTGTGACTACACTGATGTAGAAATGCTTACTGAAAACTATTACTTCTGGATTGGGATATTGGAACTGACGACTAAAGTGACACTATAATAAATGATGTAACAATCAGAGAGGATTGCTAACTCGCATTAGCAGCTGACACTGTTTAGCTCAACAGTGTCTCAGCTCCTCCTGAGAGTATCTTGTGGAGAAGTGAATCCACGTACCTGTGAGTAGGAGCTCAGGACGTGGGTCTGGATCTCATCCATCGTGTCCGCTCCATAGGAGACAGTGCCCAGATGGAGCCGCCTGAACGTCATCTCATTCTGGGTGAGAGTTCCTAAGACAAAAGCAGAGCACTGCATGAGGAAGGCCTCAGCTCTGGGTCCCGGCCCCACCTGCCGGCTGTCAGCGCTGACCCTGCGGCGGGGATGTAGTGGGATGTTCTGCCGACACTCCAAGCACCTGCGTGCTGTCCTTGCTGCGTTCATGCGGACTATGAGAGGGAAAGCACTGCCCTGCAACAGTGGGCAGGGCTCCAGCTCAACGAAGCGCTCCCAGCTCTGCTTCCCAGATCTGCTATGTGGCACGAATACAACATCTGCCTCCTTCAAAGGGACAGGCAGGAGCACTGGGAAGCAGGGCCACCATCTTCACAGCTGCAGTGCAGAGCACGGCTGAGGACGACATTAATGGCAACCCAGTCAACATGCCCAGCAGTTTTTTCAAATTTCTTATTTTTCTTAGTTGTTGATGGACCTTTATTTTGTTTATTTATATGTGGTGCTGAGAGTCGAACCCTGGCCTCACACATGCTAAGCAAGCGCTCTACCACTGAGCCACAACCCCAGCCCAGCCCATCAGTTTTAAGAGGGCCTATCTTGGAAACTTATGCACTGTTAGGTAAAGGAACAGACACTAGAAATGTATGAGCCCTTGGCATACATTTGTACCACCTGCAAGATAGGGTGCAGATTAGAGAAAGAGAAGACACTCTCTTTAGGGAAGCTTTTGAAAGACAGCTACCAGGAGGTGCGTATTTACATCAGAGGCATCAAAAGCTTTACTCATTAAGATTGCAAAAAAGCTGGGCCATGCATATTTCATGCAATATACAAAAACGCACGAGAGATGCAAGTGATTTACTTAATGTGTTCACAAACGTAAGGCAACATAGCAGTTTGACAGCCCTATGAATATGAAAAGAATGTGCAGCAATGAACTACAGGTATTGTGTAGAACCTATGGATTAGTTTGGGGAGATCTGTAGCCATCTTAATATTAAAAAGATTTCATTTTTTGATGCCATTGTAAATGAAGTTCCTTTCTTATTTCTATTTTGGATAGTTCATTGTTAGTATATAAAAATACAATTCATTTTTCTATATTGATCTTCTTTTTTTAAATATTTTTTAGTTGTAGATGGACACAAATATCTTTATTTATTTTTATGTAGTGCTGAGGATCGAACCCAGTGCCTCACGCATGCAAGGCAAGCACTCTACCACTGAGCTACAATCCCAGCCCCTATATTGATCTTATATCCTGCAAACTCACTAGTATTGTTGTTGATGTATTTTTAGGGGATTCTTCTGGATATCCTACATACAGACCATGTTA
Source organism: Xerus rutilus (assembly GCA_028644305.1). Taxonomy (NCBI): domain Eukaryota; kingdom Metazoa; phylum Chordata; class Mammalia; order Rodentia; family Sciuridae; genus Xerus; species Xerus rutilus. The sequence continues at coordinate 636,524 of CM053412.1, forward strand.
CACACAAATAGAACCTTTGCAACACGGATGCCACTTTCTTTTTCTTGCTTAATTGCCTTGGCTAGAGTCTTAAGTGTTCACAGCAAAATGATCCATAATAAGCAAGAATGAGAAACAACCCAAGTGCCCCCCTTCCCCACTCAGAAATGGATAAGTAAAATGCAGTATATCCATCCATACAGGGGGGTGCGATGTGATGATAAAAAGGAATGCCACAGTATGAACGAACTTGCAAACATTCTGCTAACTTAAGGAAGCCAAACACACAGGCCACACACTGCATGATTCCATCCATCTGACATGTCCACACTGGACAAATCCATGGGTGGAAGCAGCCCTAGGTTGCCCAGGCTGGAGGTGGAAGGGAAGGACCAGGAGTGGCTCTAGTACATGTAGGGCTGCTGTCAGAGACGACAAGAGTGTCTTGGATGGTGCTGAGATGTCACAGTTATGCCAAATGCTAAGAGAGTGACACATGCTGTGTTTCTCATCTGCATCAAATGACTATGTAATAATTACTCTGCATCTTCTAAAATTGCTAAGTTGCTAATAAATGATGTCAAAAGCAGTTCAAAACTAATATATTCAAACAAATGACTAGTATTTCTCATCAAATTAACAATGAAATATTTGGCTTTGTTATTTTACCATTTGAATTAAGGTACTCACATCTTGTAGGGCCAAAGAAATTAGAATATTTACAGACATTCCTTTGTGGGTAGGGCACATAGTTTCCTTAAATATATATTTTTTTAAAATTTTATTTATTTTTTTAGTTGTAGGTGGACAGAATATCTTTATTTTATCTTTATGTGGTGCTGAGGATCGAACCCAGTGCCTCACACGTGCTAGGCGAGCACGCTACCACTGCGCCACAATCCCAGCCCCAGTTTCCTTAAATATTAAGAGGAATCCTGAAAATATTTTTACAACTTATTAATTTCAGGCTTACTTTGCCCTCTAGTACAACAGTAGAAAATATAGCAAGATTAAATCAGTTTTTAAGTAAAAAATAATTACTTTTCAAATCTTTTCATGGTTTCAACCAGGTAATGATTTCTACAACTTCTGTCATCTTAATATGCCAAAAGGGAATAGGTCCTCAGGCTAGAAATTTTAAAAAGGGAAGAACTAACTTAAAAATCAGGTGGTAAGAGAGCCACCATAGCAGAGATCAATAGTGGGGTGGTTATGGTACAAAGTTCCCAGGTTTGTCTGGGATTTCTAAAGAAAGTGCAGTGGCTCTTTGAGGAAGCACAGGATTCCTGGACTGTGGTGAACAGAGCAAGCACAGAGCAAACTGGTTACTAAGGGAGAGTCCTGAAGGCACCATTCTCGGGGCAGTGGCACATGCTGCCCTTGGCCAGCAGAGGAGACACTGGGAAGCAGATGCAGAACAGCTGACCCGATGTGACTGGGCTGTGATTTGGTTTCTTAACAAGACTCGCCAGGCCACAATAAAAGAGCAGGCAGGTGATTTTAATGTATAAACTAAGGCACCTCTTACCCAGAGGGATACGATTTCTCAGGAAACCCTAGCTACGTAAACAGCCAAGCATGACCAGTGGTTACATCCAAACAAACTTACTCAGACCATCCCCTGAATGAATGGAAACAATTTCTCAAGTGATGAGACTGACTCACCAAACTCTGAAGTATGCCTTGGTCTTCACAAACACCCGACTTGATTTACAGCAGAGTCCACATTACATTCACTAGAGATCAGGCTCTCTTGGAACCTGGCGTTCCCAGTAGTAAGCATCTGTGCAGCTACTGTGTGTAAGGTATCTCAACTGGTCCAAACACCCTGAAATGCTGACTGTAGGACTCACATCCAAGTGCAGACCTCGGTGAATAACTGCACTGGTGTGACTATGGATGTGTGCTGTAACTGAAATGTCCTCCTTGTCATTGCACGGGGACATTAATAACACAGCGAAATCTCACTTGTAACATCTGCAGGCCTTGTTTGCACTGACTAGCACACACCATGCTCTGCTGCCCTTCAAGACTTTGGGAACAGCCTTTCCCTCACAACAATGCTGTCCTGAGAAACACATGTGACTCAAGTCTGGACAGCACAGCATTTTTGGGTAATGAATGCTACAGTTAAAAGGTGAGTCCTAAAAACCTGTTGTTTTAGTGGGTGTTGGTAGTAATGGCTTCATTCTACATGCAGATAAAAACTCCCTAACAAAGGAATTAGTGTACTGCTTTAACAGGCTGCACCCTGAGTTAAGTTTTAAAATTTATGAGTTCTCTGCAGCATTGTTCTTTAAACAAAGGCACTGTCAGATGCAGCCAGTGGGAAGACTGAAGTTCTCCCAGCAGATGACGTACGAATCACCCCTCCTCCTGCTTGAGCATCATTTGTTCTTTATCACGGTGCCTAGTGTTTCTGGTCAGTGTCAAGATGCGCTGCATCCTTGCAGTTCACAGATGTCTACTCTTGTTGAAGGAATTACTTTATGTTTCATGCACTGGTGGCCGCAGATGTGTCACTATAGCAACATCATTAATTTCAGATCTTACTGGAAACATGCATTCCAATCAAACCTAATTATACCACATTGCTTTCGTCCACAAGAAAGAAACTATAGTGCAATTATTGGGACACTTCATTTTCCTGCTGCTGTGGCAAATGAGAGCCACTGTGAGGGACGTTTCTTGTCAAAAAGCACACTGAGGAAGCCCAGAGCCGACTCCCGCTCACACGGAGGACCACAGCACACTCCTGTCAGTAACGAGAGCCTCCTCGGGCGACAGCTCACTCCTGACCATTGCAGGGAACCTGAGCCAGGCAGGACATGTCTGCTAACTGTCCTATGCCCCTGTGCTCCACCTCTGATGCCAGAAGCAGAGGTCTGTGCTGGAACCTTGGCAGTGACTGAGGACACCTGAGCGGCAGCTGATTCACACACATGGAGGACAACAGAGGAGTGGAACCACTTATCTCCTGAAATAGGGACTACAAGATGAAAAGGACCTATTCAGGTCCCTGTGGTGCAATACCTTCCTGCTAATACCAGACATGCACTGGCCTCCACAGGGTGATAAAAGCCTGGGGTAAGGGTGCAAAGGGAGCCCCTGCCAGGCTGGCCCACAATTTCTGTGTCTGTGTTCACCCACTGTCCCCAGCAAGTAGAGCCAGCAGCACTCTTGGAACCTCAATGGGCTGAAAGCACATTTGACTGCTCAGCAGGGTTAGGGATCTGTCAAGGCCACTCACAGAGGGAAGCCAGGACTCAAGCCCACGTCTGTCTGACACCAAAGCCTATTTTCATTCCATCAGACCATGCAGAATACATGTTTTAAAAAAACCAAAGTGAGGAAGTAAGAGAGTGTTAAGTGTCCACGTGCAGAAATAAAACATCCATATCACTAGTTCTCTATTTCCCATCAGTCCACAGCTGATCTACGTGGTCTTCATGACAGGCCGCAGCAACACTGCCATCTCCATGGCTCCTGTCCCCCTCCCTCGGGCAAGAGTGGCAGGCCCAAGTCCAAGACCAGGCTGAGTCTAGAGCTCCCTGGGAGACAGCTCCAGGAAGAGGCCATGGCTGGAGATGTAGCCAGAAACATTCCAGCAACAGGGCCTCACCCTGTGATTACTGAGATAGGTTCTTAAAAAACATTCCAGACCAACCAATTCAAAAAGCCCACCAGCTTCAATATTAGAAGCTGGTGGCAGAAACTTCCTCCAAGAATTTGTATAGAAAGCAATGAAATGCATGGGTCTTTCTCATTAATATACTCTATGCAACTTTGCTGTGATACTTTTTAATATCTCATGTGCCAAGATTATTCATTCACTGTGTATTTAAGAATCACTGGTTTGCTTTAAAGCATCCTAATCCCGTGTTAAGATCATGGGTTCAACCCCAATGGAGCTCAAATTCCAAAATGAAAAATGGGAGGCAGGTGCAATTAAGAATCCATCATTGTTGAACATGTAAAAGAAAAACTCAGCATTTTAAGGAGGGATAATGTCACAGAACATTTATTATAAACATCAGACAGAGAGACACAAAACGTAAGCAGCACTCACTCAAGCTTACTGTAGTTCTAGGGCATACTTGTTGGTAAATGAAATGAAAGAACAGATTAGCAGCATGCTTAGAAATGCCAGTGCAGGTCAGATGGCACAAAAGGGGCCCCGACCAGGTGTCTTACATGCCTCTCCTAGCTCCTCTTGACAAGCTCTACCATTAACCCTGGAAATGGCACAGGAGCAACTCTCACTGTAGTCAGAGGGCAATTGGTGCAGTACCCTGGGCCTGGGACACCTCACAGTGCAGGATGTCTGCATCTCCATCCCAAGAGGAGCCTGGATCTGGGCTTCTGACCTCCAGGCTGCCTGCAAGAGCAGCCAGTGGCTGCGTCCTCCCCTCTGACTTACTGGAGGAGTCACCTTGTATCAATTACGGGTGGGGCCTGTGTTGGGATCATCGAACAAGGATTTAGAAGGACTACTAGACCAATGCTTCAATAATTGATTACAAATTCTCTCTAAACAAATGAAAAAACAGAAAATCTCAGAAAACCAACAGAGGTTATTAAAAAGAACTAAGTGTAAATTCTAGAACGACAGCCTCCAATAACAGAAACAAACACCTGGCTGCAGTGGCTCAGTGACAGGGGAGCTGAGTGCACAGTCCACACCAGTTCTGTCTGACCCAGAATCTCAGGGCACGGCGAGTGTGCAACAGAGACACAATCCTCTCAGCTCCAGAATCTGAGGAAGATAGGAGAGAGGGGCCGAACATGTGCTCAGAGGAACCTCAAGAGAAGCCCCCACATCTGGCCAAAGACTCCACCCATAGGCCCAGCAACTGAACTAATCCCAAACCAGGGTAAAATGAAAGAGCCAGGCCAAGGTATATCAGAACTGAGTTCTGGAAACCAAGCATGAAGGAAAACTCTCCGATTCAGCCAGAAAGAAATGCTGCATTCCCACAGGGACACCAGCTGCAGGATGGCGCTCATGTGAACCACAAGCCCAGAGCAGCCATGTTTTCTGAGCTGAAAGGAAAGAACCGTCAACAGTAAGTTCCACATTCAGGGGACAGGGAGTACTAGTGAGGCCACACAAGAGCTCCTGTATCTCTAAAGGGACTGATGCCACAGAAAGCACGACCTCCAACCACAATGGAGTGGAAATGCATTTATTCTTCAGAACTTTGCATTTTTATTCTACTTTACATGTTAAGGTAAAATTTTCTGTATTAGTTTTGCTAAAGGGAGCCACTGATTCTAATATTTATCTGTAAACTTGCTTAGCTTTTCTTTGTAAGCTGTTTGCTAATAAGATTCTCCTTCTTGGGCTGGGGCTGGGGTTCAGTGGTAGAGCACTTGCCTCACACGTGTGCGGCACTGGTTTTGATCCGCAGCACCGCATAAAAATAAATGCATAAAAAAAGACATTGTGTCCATTTACAACTAAAAAATACTAAAAAAACAAAAAGATACTCCTTCTTTTCTTAACCTCCAACCTTCCCTTCCTCATGGAGGAGATAGTAACTCAGGCATGACTCTCTTCCTGGTCTTGAGGGAATTCCCAGCATCCCACTTTTAAATACAGCATCTGCTGTGTGCTGTGCTGAGCAGACCGTTTTTTCCAGAGTAAGAGCTCCCTTTCCTCTTAGCCTGCTAAGAGATCTTAATCAGGAATGGGTGTTAGAATTTACCAAATGCTTCACTGGACTTCCTGAGTCACATGCGACTTCCCTGTACTCTACTGAAGCCAAACATTGCACCTGTTGATTTCTGAACTGAAACAAGCCTTTGTTTCTAGGTTAAGTGTAACCGGATCATTATGAGTGACAGCGTTCTTGCACTGCAGGCTTCTGTCTGCTACTGATGCGACTGAGACATTCTGTCCATGTGTGCGACCTCCCTTCCTGTGATGTCCACATCCAGTGCACAGCAGAAGAGACTTCCTTTGTCTGGAGATCATGTGCTCACACAGGGTCCTTCCTTCCCTCAACACTGAAAGAGCCTACTGGTGATATGGGCCAGAGCAAGGTCAAGGCCACCTCTAGGTAGTTGAGTTTCACTATGAGCTTCTCTTAAGTCATAAGTAGGTGTTGGCTTTCACCAAATGCTTCAAGCATCTTTATCTGTTATGGTTCCCTATTATCATGTACTTTATTTTGGCTTTTTCCTTTAATCTGTTCAGGTTTAATATTAAACCATCTTTCCATTGCCAGAGTAAACTCTACTTGGACAGAATGTATTTCTATTTGTAGCAACACTAATCCAGTCTCGTAATAGCTTATCTAGGGTTTTAAGAGAGACTCCAGGGGGGCTGGGGTGTGGCTCAGTGGCGGAGCGCTTGCCTGGCATGCGTGAGGCACTGGGTTCGATTCTCAGCACCACATATAAATTTAAAAAAATAAAATGAAATAAAGGTCCATTGACAACTAAAAAATGTTGAGAGAGAGAGAGAGAGAGAGAGAGAGAGAGAGAGACTGACTGACTGACTCCAGGGACACTCATGTCTCCGAGCTTGCTCTCCCTGCCTGCTTTGGTGTCTTCTATCAGTGGAACACCCTTTTACCTCATCTCCAAAAATCTTGTGTATGTTGTAGGATGCATGCCTTGAAGGGCTGCTTTCAGGGCTTCTAACTCACCTTTCTTTCATAGTTTTGGGAGTGCTTCAACTGTTTACTCAGAGTGTTTTAACAGCTTCCATTTTTATGAGAATTTTTCCATTGCGCATGTTTTCAAAGTCATAGGCTACAAAGCACTGACATCCTCTTAAAATTCATGTTAAGTACTCAGCTCTATCTGTAGCTTCATCCCATTTCTTTAAAAATATTTAATTTATATCATAATTCGTATCTTCTTGTTTTCTCCAGACTGTGCCTCTCAACGTATATTTATTGTCTTTTCAAAAGACTGAATGGTCATGTTGACACTATTTTCTTTAACATTGTTTCTTTCTTGGTACTAGGGATCAAACCTAGAGATCTCTACCAATGAGCCATACTCCCAGCCCCTGAACTTTTTAAAATTCATGTCAGGGTCTTGCTCAGTTGCCCAGGCTGGTGTTGAATCTGACATCCTCTCACCTTGGCCTCCAGAGGGACTGGAATCACAGAACAGCAACCTGCACTGGGCCTAGTTTTTTTTTGGGGGGGTGGTGGTGGTGGGAAGGGGTACCAGGGATTTAACCCAGGGAAGCTTAACCACTGACCAGCCCTTTCTATTTATTTATTTTTTATTTTGAGACAGTGTCTTGCTAAGTTGCTTAGGGCCTCACTAAGTTGCTGAGGCTGGCCTTAAAGCTGCAATCCTCCTGCCTGAGTCTCCCAAGCCACTGGAATTACAGGGGTGTGACACTGCATCCGGTCTGGCCAAGTTTTTTAAAAGAATAGAGACAGGGTCTTGCTGTGTGGCCCAGGATGGCCCGAACTCCTGGGCTCAAGCAACCTGCAGTGTGCAGAGGAGCTGGGCCCCGGGCACAACACCACAGCCACTCCATGATTGATGTACCGTGCTGCTCACTTCTGCACTTACGGCCTGAGATGTCTTTCTTCTTATGCATTTGGCTTTGTTTCCTTGTTCCCAAGTTTGCTCTTATTGATTTTTAGTCTCTTCTTATTCCATTAAAAATGAAGGAAAGCTCCGACAGGGCATTGCTCTTAAACATCCGACAGGCTCTGGTGGCAAACAATTCTATCGTCATTTAGTTCTGAGAATTTTTATTTATTTGTTAAATTTTTAACTTTTTTGGTACTGGAGATTGAACCCAGGGTGCTTAGCCATTGAACCATATTCCTAACCCTTTTTATTTTGAGGGTCTAAGTTGCTGAGACTGGCCTTGAATTTGGGATCCTCCTGCCTCAGGTTCCTGAACTGCTGGAGGCATAGGTGTGTACCACCTATAATTAATTAATTATTATGAATCATTAATTAATTAATTAATTAATTCTTTTTGGATCAGTGTGTCATCGTAAAGTGCATTCTTCGACTTCCAAAAATACAGAGAATAAAGAACTTATCATTTTACGATGAACTTCTACCTTTTGTTCTTTTTTATTTTAGGCAGGTATGCCTGCACTTTGGAATTCACTGACTTGACTCAGGGCCTAACTTATGTCCAATCTTTGTGAATTTTCCATGATTGATGGAAACGCATGTTCCCAGTGCAGGTGAACAATGCTATCTAAGAGCATGCGAGCAGAGCTGGCAATGGTGCCATTCAACTCTTGTATATTTTGGCTGATTGCCGCTAGCTTGGCTTATCACTGACTTAAAGAGAAGCTAAAATTTCCTCCTGTAATCATCAGTTTCTTCCTGTAGTCTATCAAGTCTTGTTTGTGAATTGAGGCGTTTAAGTGCATAAACCCTTCGACTTGCAACCCTTACTATTATGCAGCGATCCTCTTCCTTGAGTAATGCTTTTGAAGTTCATTCTGCTTGTTATTAAGGAAGACATTTCAACTGTCTTTTGATTCTTATTTGTCTTAATGATTTTAGTTTTCTTCTTTGTTTTACTTTATAGCTTTACCACTTATTTTTCTTTACATATTAAATGGCTTAATCTTTTATAGTTTAAATCTTTGTCAGTGAACACTATTGATTTTTCTTCTGTGTTTTTCTTAGCTTGACATTATGTCTGAAACTTGCCTGTGAGCATCTCAGGACCTGTGCCCTGGTGTCACTGCTATTCAGTACTCAACTGCAAGACATGGCACAAGTTATCCATTCTACTCCTGACCAACTTTTAAAAAAAAATTACATTTAGACACTTGTTTGCTTTTGTTGACCAAAATAAAGCCAAGAACATGCTTGTATGTATCTCGTGGCACAGATCTACAAACGTGTCTTTAGGGAACAGAAGTAGGCGTGAATTGCTGGATGGTGGAGTACACTCTTCAATTTGATGGATACTGCTAAATTTGTCTTACAAGGTCCCAAAAGCCTCAAGAGGAAGCCCTGCTTTACCCTATGCTTGCTGTACTAAAAAAATCCCACTCATTAAGCCTGTGCCTGCCTGTCTCTTTTGGTTTTAAGGGCTTTACCTTTGGTCGACATGTTTCTGTGTTAGAACTTACTTTTAGCTGCATTTTAGTCATGTCGCACTCTCACCAATGTTTCACAGACTCAATGTCCTGCTTACGGCTGTGATGTGCAGAAATGCAGCTTCGTTGGCTATTGAGCCTACACATATAACTAAATGCTCCTAAATCCTAAAAATGTTCCCAATGCTCTTTTGGGTTTGCTATGTACTTTTCTTTGGAAACATGCTGCTTGCTCACATTGCTATCCTGACTTTACGTGTAGAGCCTTGGCTTCTGACTGATTTATCAATCAGCACAAGGCTGGCTATAAAGTAGGATGGGACAACTTTCTCTTGGAGTTCCCGAGCCCTGTTTTTGAGTTTCATGCAAGGGGCTCATATGCAGACCAGCATATTCTTCTCAAGACTTCCAAATGAGGAGAAGGCTGCTGCACATTCTGGCCCACAGTAGACTCTGGCACTCATCTGCTTCACAGGCTTGGTCAGGGAGCTGCAGACTGGTTCCGTATGGGGCACTCAAAGCTTCCACATGCCTCCCACATGCTTTCTGCTGTGTGTCTCCAGGACTCCCTTCTGGAGAGTTTTCCTTCCATCTGAGCCGGCTTTCTGTGGAAATCAGGGCGAGCTTCAGTGTGCTTTGCTCCGGTTTCTCCCTCAAATTGCTTCCAGCACTTTTCCAGAGATCATCCATTTCTGTGACTGACTGTGCTTTTGCTCATTGTTTTTTTCTAGCAGTGCTACAGATTCATTCTTTTTTTTAGAAAATATTTTTAGTTGTAGATGGTAGATAGATGCAATATCTTTATTTTTTATGTGGTGCTAAGAATCAAACCCAGTGCCTCACATGTGTCAGGCAAGCTACCACTGAGCTACTACCCTAGCCCTACAGATTTATTCTTTAAAATTTTTTTTCTATCAGCTTCTGAGGTTGGGAAGAGAAATCCTAATACACTTTCTCATTCTACCTTCATGACTCAGAAGGCCCTCAATTGTTATTTGTGAGTCATTTGGAGTCATGAGCATCATCCTTTCTTGGTCAGGTACCTCCATGTACCACAGAAGCTAAGCTTGAATGAAATTCAAATAAAAATCCCAAATGACACACCCCTGTAATCCCAACAGCTTGAGGGGGTGGGGCAGGAGACCTGCAATTTTAAGGCCAGTCTCAACAACTTTAGCTAGGCCCTAACTAACATAAAAATAAAAAGGGCTGAGAACTTAACTCAGTGGTTGAATGCCCCTAGGTTCAATCCCTGGTACCAAAGAAAACAAAAAACAAACAAAAAAACCCCAAAAAGTGGATTTTGAATTGTACTAAGCTTACAAATTCATCTTGAGAGCTGGCACCTACAGAATACTGAATTTCCATTTAGTTAAATCTTCTGTTACATTTTTTACACATGCCCTTCCCAGTCCTCAGGTTCACACCCATGTATTCTACAGGTGCCATCGTGAAAGGAGTTTTATTTTCCAGTGTGTTCTACATCTACACCTAAAAGGCTGCTTTATGATATTCTAATCTGCAACCTGTCACTTTACTGATTTCTTAAATTTAGTAGCTGTAAGTTGATTTCTGTGGTTTACTCTTATATCTACAAACATGTGCTCTTCCTTTAGTTGTATACCTTGTTCTGATTTCTTGTCTTATTGCAATGGCTAGATTTTCCAAAACAAATGCTAAATAACAGTGTTGTGAACAGACTTCTCCATCTTCTTCCTGGCGATTACAAGAATTTTTCTACTACGTAATTATTACTAAATATGATGTCAAATATTTTCTTCACCATGTTATATAAGTATTCTTTTATTTCTAGTTCATGAATAATTACTAGGAATTTAAAATTATGAATTGATAAATTGAGGAATTTTAACCTTAAGCTATGCCTTTAACTAAAGCAGTAGACTTATTTATCTTTATTTAGTATCTTATGGACTGATGTGAGTTTTTTATAAAAATATGGGAAAAAACTGCAAAATAAGGACACACAGTATTTTGGGCAGAGTTGTAGGGTGGAATAAATAGTTTATAATAAAACTCTTTTGGAAAATATTATTAAAATATCAAATTCACATGCCTTGCTTTCTTCTAAAAGCTCAGAAGTATGAGAAACAAGTGTGCATTTTTTTGCTCTTAAGAAGTGTTATAGGGCTGGGATTGTACCTCGGTGGTAGAGCGCTTGCCTCACATGTGCGAGGCACTGAGTTCGATCCTCAGCACCACATAAAAATAAATAAATAAAGATATTGTGTCCAACTACAACTAAAAAAATATTTTAAAAAAAAGAAAAAAAAGAAGTGTTATAAAGGCTGTTAGAAAAAACCTGTAAGATTGTAGAAAATTCAAAGAATAGAAATAGGCCACTTAAAGCCCAAGGACTTAACATTTTGCTAACTTGGAGGATATAGTGCTTATAAGAAGATGAAGATTAAGTTGTATGAACAACTTTCAAAGACAGAGTCTGGAAAATTCTAAATATGAGTTCGATATTCTTTTGCAACACACACGTCTATGTATAACCAGGTACACTTACGACTGGATGTGATCTGATGCTCTCAATGGAAAATGGATTACAGAGTACCTGTTTTGTCTGTCAGTAAGTACACCAGGCGCCCCAGTTCTTCTGGTATGGTGCTGGTCCGAACAACTGTACCAGGGATATTCTCATCCTTCATGATCATCCATCCATAGGCTGCTTTGCCCATATCCAAGTTCACACGTAAACTGCCAAATAAAACCATCATAGTCATTAGTGCATGCAGATCCACGCAATACATTCACACTTGTGGTTCCATGTAAAATACTTATTTAAATGCATTCCTTAATTTTTATAAAAATAAATAGATTATATTGGATTTCAGACTTTAAAGTAAATGGATCTGCAGAGTTGAAATTGACAAATGCTCTTACATCCTTGATAGTGTTTGCCAGTGACAGAGAGTGGGCAGCTCCTTACTGCATGTGGTTTACAATCCCAGATAGAACAGAGAGGCAGACAGCTTTAAGGCCCATTCAGGCACAAAGTACTATGAGGCTTATACATGTTGAGGAAATCAAACAGTGATCACTGCAAAAAAATATGTGAAATGGGTCTTAAGGTTTATCCACTCATTTTACAGCTATTAATTGACTGTCTCCTGTGTTCTAGGTGCTAAACAGTAAAAATATAAGAACAAACAAGTAATGATAGCATCAATACAAAGGAATCAGTTATGACACTCTTGGCTCTTTGGTTATTTTTAATATTACATATTTTAAAGGTGTATGGATCATGTATAAGAAGTGTACAAGATTGTGACTTCAAATCCACAAATGGGGGCTGGAGTTGTGGCTCAGTGGTGGAGCACTTGCCTGGCATGAGTAAGGCACTGGGTTCGATCCTCAGCACTGCATAAAAATAAAAGAACTGTATCCATATACAACTAAAAAAAATAAATATTAAAAAAAATCCACAACTGCTCATCCTGCCTGGCTGATTTTGCTATGCTTCCATCTGGAAGCACTGGAATGGATGGCCTCTAAGCCTTCACTAAAGATGCTACAGAAGGACACACACTAGCACTGCACCACATAGACTATGAGCAGGCACTGTTCCTTCCACATGTCATTCAAAACGTTTAGCTCTGCCTCGTCTGACTCTACCAGGGAAAGAGCAGAGAGAATACACCTAGACCATGGAGGGAAGCTGCTGATACTCAACTATCTTTTACCTACTAAAATGGCAATTCATGTGGTTTAGACTATTAATAAACACACACTTGACAAATAGTCTTTGGGAACTGCAGTCAGTAAAGATGTTAAAAAGTACTAGATAGTCATATTTTTATTTATTTGTCCATAAAGTGGACATCTTAAAAATTATAGTTGGAAAGAAAGTCTGGAATTGTCAATTACACACTCCTTTCAAACCAGCCCCTCAACATCCTTGGCTACTCACAATCCTGTTAGAACAGTGAAACTAATGAAAGATAGCAATCACTGAGCAAGGTGACTCAAAGTGACTTTCCAGGAAGGACCAGTGGCATCCAGTCAGCAGCTCAGAGCCACTCACATGCACGCTACCTAAATCTCTGTGCCTTGAGGTCTCCCATCTTGCATGGGCCACACAAAACCTCTCTTGATCAGCTGTGATGAACCGATGCATGTCCACACAGCCAGTGTCCAGTGGATGACTCCATACAGGAAAGGCTCAAAACACATGAGGACATTGCTGTCAAGGGCTGTGAGGCCAGGCCACAAGACTGTTCAGCACAGCTTAGGACAAGGGGGAGATTCGAAGAAGGAAAAAGAAAAACCATTTTCCCTGGATGCTGCTTTCATTTGGGCTCTGGAGAAGTTCTATGACAGTAAAATAAAGTGAAGGCCATGAGCCACTGGCTACCACACACACCTGCCCACCAGGAAGGAAAGAGGCAGCAAGGCTGCCAGTGAGGGGACACAGTCCAGGAAGGGGGGCCCGGGGAGCCCGGCACCTGTGACACTTTCCCTAGCTCTGTTTCTTTGGCTTAGAGATCTGCACTTTGGAAAGCTAAAGTTTGTTCTGCTCTTTTAGATTCTGGTCAAATTATTTTGGCAAATGCCAGCTGCCGTGGCTACTGTAATGCAATGGATTCCTGTCTTTGGCTGGACAAGCACTTCTGAAGAGCTTACAGTCTGCCACTAGCTCAGGCTGCTGGAAACCAAGGAAATAGCTTCAAGGTTCCTCTTCATGAACAACTTATGGTTTAATAAAACAACTTCTGTTAAAGAGTTGTAGGAATTTATTATTTCATGGAATATCATATTACACATAATCACCACTGGGAGATTTGGGGTTGAATACAAATACCCTTCAGAGACCATACAAAGCAGTAGCTTTTACTAGAAAAGAGGAGAGAGAATATCTTTAGAGGGATAAAATATAAGAAAATAACTGCAGGCTGGAGATATAGCTCAGTTGGTAAAGTGCTTGCCTTGCATGCACAAGGCCCTGGGTTCAATGCCCAGCATCTCTCTCTCTCTCTTCCTCTCTTTCACACACACACACACACACAGACACACACACACACACACACACACACACACACACACACGGGGGAGAGGGGAGGGAGAGAAGGAGAGGAAGAAGAATGACTGCACCCGAGCCTACAATTTACCAGTGACAAGCTGAGTGAAATTTCTTTCCTCAACTAAGACAATAATCCTACACAGGGAGTCAAAAATTCATATGTACTGTGACCCATGTTGTATATTGATTAAATGCTAATAGAGTAATTTGCTTTTTAACATTAAAAATCTCTAAGATGCTCCAACTAAGCTGGCAGAGTGATTCATAACTTACTGCATTTACATTTTAGCAATGCCCTTAATTTCATAGAATTTCAAATCCTAGACTTCTCCCCAACTGTAAAGTGCCAAACTGTGATATGTTCTGTGACCCCCAAAACATACACGTTACTGTGTAAGGATTGCAGAACTGGGTCACATGGTAATAGACACCAAACACAGCTCAGGTTCATCCCCTTGCTGGTGCAGCAACCATGGAACCGTTACCAACAGACCTGCTCCAGGTAAGTGAAAGTTATTTGTAATTAAAGATGGTTAACTGGACTAGGAGGCAATTATGACTTTTAATGCTTTCTAATGAGAAAAATGAAATGAATTACCCTAAACAAATAGTTATGTTCAGGGATGTTGTGAACAGCTACATGCATGAATCTGGGTTTTGGCTACAGTTAGAATATATGAAGTCGATTTTAGAATGCAGAAATGCCTTAAAAACGACTCTTGTTCCCCAAACAGGTTCATCCCACAGTGACAAAAGCGCCTGAGGAGGCCACCTGGACCCGACACACCTGCAGTGCGCATTCCCAGCCTACACACTGGCCCCCAGCCCAGCAATGCTTCCTGCATTTAAGCTCAGCACTCCTCACCTCCAGGTGAGCCCAGCCCCACAGCCACCTCCTCAGGAAAGAATCCATCTGAAATAATTCACATGCAGATTCTGAGAGAAACCATATCAATCAGAACTTTTAACAAGACTAATCAAAATTTTTCCTATAAATCGTAAGGCCAAGAGGACACAGATGCCATTTAATCTGAAATGTTCCCCAAAGCTTTCGTTCTGTGATGGCTTTAAGCTTCTGGTGACACACCCATGAACAGCAGCAGATGGCCCCAAAGCATTTTCACCGGGTTGGTCACCCAGTGCAACCACAGCAAGACAGCTTGAACCTCGAGGCCTAGTTTAGGTCGCCTCCTGGCCTTGCAACAGATGCGCTCAGGCGCCTACCGGCTGGCTGACCTGTGGACTCCGCACCGAGGTTAACATGCCCTCCTCCCTCTCCGGGTCAAACAGAATGAAAACAGGTGAATCCTCCTCTCGGGGAGGAGGAGAGCTTCCCCACCAATGTGCACCGTGACCAGCCCATCTCCAGCCAGAGCTTGAGCAATACCAGGCTCCGCTGTCCTCTCCTTCCAACATCCAAGTGATCATGACCTCCTGCCAGCTCCACTGCAGCCTTCTGTGTCCTGGGAAGGAAGTGACACAGGTGGCTGCTACACTCTTCATGTTCGGTATGACTCATGTTGACCCCTAATTATGACGTGTACCAGTTCCATGATCCCCGGGACCTGAGCAAGGACTCTGTCAAATGCCAGATGCTAAGAGGTCAAGTTGAGGACCAGGAGTGATGCACAAAAGTGGGAACTGAGGGCCACACTCATGGGCTGGAAGTAGCCGCAGATCTCAACAGCATGAAAAGATTACAGGAAAGGTGGCCCCTGAGCTGTGTGGGGAGGGCAGGGCATGTCAGACAGGTGTTTGGGAGCTGGTGGCCAGCAAAGCTCAGAGCTCAGGTGTGTCGGGTGCCTCGATTACGTGCGTGCCTGTAATACTATTATGCGCCAGGTGACTGAATGAAGGCTGGGAGAGGCCTGGAGCGGCAGTGAGCTCCAGCGGGCTTGTATCCACTGCCATGAACGAGCACTCCGAGACCCCTGGTAGATACCTGAAACTCCAACTAGTGCCATGACCTGTATGCTACGTTTTTCCTACATATACACCAACAACAAAGTATATAAATTAGCACAGTAAGAGATTCACAACAGTGACTACCAATAAAGTAGAACAATTATTAACAATATGCTGTGATAACAGTTATGTGAATGTGCTCTCTTTCTGAATACCTCAGTGTACCATTTAATATGTTCAGGCCATTGTCGATCATGGGTAACTGGAGCTGCAGAAAGTGAAAATTTTGATGAGGGGTACCACTGAAGGACTTCATCACATCAAGAAACAGATGAGAAAACTCAAAGTAGGTGGTGAAGAGTCCTGCCCTGGGCCACACGGAAGTTATCCATGCAAGAAGATAACTCTTAACTCTGACTCTAGGTCCCTAGACGCCAGCCTCTAGGCTAGGCACAAACTCTCCTGGACCAAGGCTGGGGGTGTCTATATTATTATGACTTCTTATTTTAAAATTGCTTACAACTCAGGAGAAGCTGCAGGAACAGGACAGAGAGCACCTGTGATTGTCTTTCTTGAAAACAGGTCTCTAATTATGCTACTGTGTGTGTAACCACAGTGCAAAACCAAAGCAGGGGAGCTAAGCACCACAACCAAGCCCAGACATCACTGCTCGCATCATCGGTTTTAGCATCCTGCATACAGATCCATGGAACTGCAGTGGACATCAGTCCACCAGCTTGAGGAAGCACTCTGTGTGATCCCTCAGCAGCCATGCCCTTTTAGCACCTGTCCTGGGAAACAACTGACTGGCTCTCCACCCGTAGGGCAGGCCCACAATGGCACAGGTAGGCTCCTTTGCCTAGGCTTCCAGAGGACTATGTTTCTAGCATGCAGCCAAGGTCATGAATACCCTGATTTTGCTTGTGCGCAAGTGCCACGGACGTAACCTGTTGATAGTGTGCCTTCTTTGTCTGGCCTGCACATAAAAAAGGCCTGTGGAAAGACTCAGGGGCTGAAGCTGGGGGCTAAGGATGCTGCCACCTCCAAATAAAGCATGTCTACTATCCCAACTGGACTTCACAACTTCTGCCTGCCGGGATCCCAAATCTGCTTCCCAGGAAGCCACCATTACAACCTGGTAAATTCAAGAATGTGACATGAAGTAATCATGCAGCATATGACCTTTAGAGACTGTGTTTCACCCACAGCATAACAACTGCTGTGGTCTGAACATTTTGTGCCCTCTCAAAATTTCATATTGGATCTTGGTCCCCAGTGCAATGGTATTAAGAGGCCCCGGGGACGGAGCCCTCCTCACAGGACTGGATAACTAATGCCCTCTCTGCTCTCCTTCATTCTAACATGTGCAAACACAGTTGTCCTCCAGAGGACGCAGCAGGATGTGCCATTTTGGTAGTGGAAAGCAGCCCTCAACAAATACTGGTCAGCTGGTGCCCTGGCCCTGTCCTTTCCAGCCTGCAGCAGTATGAGATGCGAGCGCTGTTCTGTAGGAATCGCCCCTTTTCCTGTGCCTTGTCACAGCAGCAGCCATGGACAAAAAAAACACTCAAGGTTTGCTGTTCCCACCAGTCCATGCCTTCTTGTTGACGGACATAGTGTTTATCGTATACATGAATCACTGTTGGTTTATCAGACTTTTAAAAGCTTGAATTTCCTAAATTTTCTTTTTCTTTTTTTTGACTACTGAGCCACATCCCCAGCACCACTGAGCCACATCCCCAGCACCCTTTTGTGTTTTATGTAGAGATAGGGTCTCACTGAGTTGCTTAGTGCCTCGCCATTGCTGAGGCTGGCTTTGAACTCGCAATTCTCCTGTCTCAGCCTCCCTAAGTGCTGGGATTACAGGCGTGCGCCACCATGCCCGGCTAAATTTCCCAAGTTTTCTATGCTCTAGTTGTACTTCAACTTTAAAAGAAAGCTTGTTGCATTCTCAAAGATAAAATTATCATATTTGAAGACCTTAAAATTGTAGCCTTGGAAAGTACTGTTGTGAAAGTTATTAAAAAATTTTAATTTAAATTTGTATAACTTTATATAAAAATTTCAAGAAAAATCTGTCATCTTGGGGAATAATAGGTTATTTATGTGAACCAATGCATCTAGGTAACAATAAAGAATACTGTGTATATTTATTTATCACATATTTATTTTTATTTTTTGTACTGGGGATTCAATCAGGGGTGCTGTCCTACTGAGCTCCATCCCTAACCTCTTCCTTTATTTCTTTTTTATTTCTACTTTTATTTTTATTTTGAGATTGGGTCTTCCAAGAACTTGTGATCCTCCTGCTTCAGCTTTCTGAGTTGCTGGGGTTATAGACATGGGTCATGGCCCCTGGCTAACTTTTTTTTTTTAAATTCTTAAAGAAGTAAAGAACTTAATAGTATTGAATATCCAGGCTAAATCCAAAGGAAAATCAGGAACCCAGAAAAATGTTATCATATAATCTCCCATGTCCCAGGATCACATGTAAATCTTCATAAATTGGAACTTTTTTTTTTTTTTTTTTAAATCAGTGGTCTTTCTAGGCAAGGGAATAGAAGTGAAAGCCCAGACTCATAAGAAGATGAGGTCAACAAGAATGCTCCCTTCTCATAACAAGCTGGGGCCAGGAAGGGCTGTACCCTCAAACTAAAGGAAAATTAGAAGACAATGAACTCCACGTGGGGGTTCAGTCAGGTTCACTTCTCCTAAGTAATTCTGTGACTGCATCTTCAACCTGAATGAAGATACTCCAAGCCAGAGGCCATCACCAAGAACATAGCAGAAGCAAGTCTATACGTCTTGGAGAATGTGTCTTCATCATTATAATTAGCATTTCAAGAAAAATGCCTACTATCACAACAAACATGAAAATTACCACATGGCATATAACGAAGGAAGACACCATAAGCAAGAGCCAGAACAATAAAATTCAAGAGAAAGACTGACGAAGGTATCACACATTACAAAAGCAGCAGGTTCAGACCATGAAACATTTGGATGCATAAGAAAAATTAGAAAAATATCTGCACAGAATAGGCAACTACATTCCTGCAATAAAGAAGTCAAACAGAATTGTTAGAACTAATAATAATAATAATAATAATAATAATAATAGGAGTTATGAAGTGATAATTAGCTTAAAAGCTAATTAGACATCATCAAAAATGAACTTAGTGAGCTGGAAGACAGGCCAGTGTGAATGATATGGAATGAAGCATGGAAGCAAAAAAAAGTAGTAAATACAAAAGTAAGAACAAGAGAACACAGGAGGGTGAGGCTACCTGACAAACACCAAGCTGAGGTCCCTAAACGGGAGAGAATTGGACAAGAGCAATATCTACAGAGATGATGACTGAGAATTTTCTAGAATGAATGAAAGAAATCTACGTGCAGATTCAAGAAGTCCAATGAATCCCAAGCATAACATAAAAGGAAAAAAAAGTCACATCTAGACACACTGTAGTTCCCCGTAGAGCACGGAGAGTATAGACAAGCTCTAAAGGCAGCCGCAAGGGAGAGGTAGGCACACAGGAGTAAAGATTTAAAAGACACCTACTTCGTGGCAAGGATGAAGGCCAAAAGAAAGCAAAACAAAATGACAAGCTTGAATTCTATGACCAGTCAAGTAATTTTTCAAGAGAGAAGGCCAAGCAAAATTAGTTTCTAACAGAAGCCAGCACTAAACAAAATACAAAAAGCATACCTTTCTGACAGAAGGAAAGTACTCCACATGGGAGGTCTGAGATGCAGGAAGAAATAAAAACACAGATGACCCAGATGGATAAGGAGTGTATACACAGTATCTTTGGAATTGCAGAATTAAGAAAACAAACATGGCATAAGTGCAGAAGCGGGCAGCGCAGCTGAACAACCATAAAGTCACATGTAAAAGAGGCGAGTAACTGTGGGTGTGATGGTGTGACGTATTTAATTTCTATGGCAACTACCAAAAGAAGAAATTGCTTATATAACTTCCAAAGTACTAATGGAAAAAGTGGAATTATTTTTAAAAATTAAATATAATGGCAAGAAAGGACAAAAATAATGACTAGGGAAGTCAGGTTGAAGGTACAAAATAGAACAGATTTAAACTACAAACATGACAATATTGTGATGACTGTGCAGGCACCAAGTACTCTAGTCAAAAATTATCATGGTAGGTAAAAATTAAACTTTTTGCTAATGATAAGAGAAACATAAAAATAAATATACAGAGAAATTGAAAGTAAAAAGATGGAAGAGGCTATGCCAAGTAAATTAAAGACAGCTGGCATAATTGCCACATTAACACAAAACAAAGCAGAATTTAATGCAAACAGCTTTAGTAGAGACAAAGGAAGTCACTTTAAAATGAGAAAATGCTCAATTCACCAGGAACAGATAACACTGAAATTTGTATGCATCCAAAAACCAAAGCAACAAAATATATAGTATCAAAAATGAATAGAGGGGCTGGGATTGTGGCTCAGTGGTAGAGCGCTTGCCTCGCATGCGTGAGGCACTGGGTTCGATCCTCAGCACCACATAAAAATAAACAAAATAAAGATATTAAAAAAAATGAATAGAATTCCGAGAAAAACAAGACACAACTATAATATTGATGGGAGACTTTAACCCCAGTCTCAGCAACTGCTAGAAAAGGCAGAGGAAAACCAATACAGGTAGAGAGAGTGAGACTGAAAACCCCCCTCACTGTGCACGGGACACTGGCCCCCAGGCCAGAACTGAAGTTGCTCCTCAACACACACTGAGCCTCACAGCTGCCCTCACAGGCTTCCTCACCGTAAGTAAAAAGCTATCGTTTCTGAGAAAAATGCAAATAAGCTAAAAATGAACAAAGAAACTTCAACTATGCTTTTAAACCAAGAAATAACTTTGCAATAACCATGAGTGAAAGAAAAAAATCAAAGTGAAAATTTAAAAATTCTGAACCTGGTAAGATTAAAAAGACTGCACACGAAAACTTTTGGGGATGCAACCAAATTAGTACTTAGAGGGAAATTTATAGCGTCAAATATATATGTATTTGAAAAGAAGGAAAAAAGCTGAAAACTAATAAATTAAGCATCTACTTAAGAGGTAAGAAAAGATACAATCAGACCTACAAAAATAAGAAGAAAAAAATAGAGTAAGGTAACATTAATGAAACAAAATAGTATATGGTATGAAAAATCAGCAAAAACAAGAGTGGGTATTTCTAAAAGCCCATGAAAGTTAGCAAACTTATCGGAAGACTGATCAAAATCAGGGCAGAAATAATAGTAACAAGATGAAAAAGATCAACACTACATTTATATAAGAGGTAACAGGAAAACACTAACAAACTTATGAAATCTTCTAACAATTTAGGTATTGTAGACTTATTTCTTGAAAACTGTAACTTTGCAAAATTGATCCACTAAAACAAAAACCAAAACAAACAAACAAAAACTTGAGTAGCCCTATAACAAATCAAAGAAATAAAATTTGTTATATCTTTCCACAGTGGTAAGTTCAGGCTCACATGTCTTCCTGATGAGTAAATGTTCAAAGACTAAAAAATTTTAATTAAAAAAAAATTTAGAGAAGACAAAATGAGACAAGATCCCCAATATTTCATGAGACTGCATACTCTTTTTTTTTTTGGTACTGGGGATTGAACTCAGGGGCACTCGACCACTGAGCCACATCCCCAGCCCTATTTTGTGTTTTATGTAGAGACAGGGTCTCGCTGAGTTGCTTAGCACCTCGCCATTGCTGAGGCTGGCTTTGAACTTGCGATTCTCCTGTCTCAGCCTCCCTAAGTGCTGGGATTACAGGCTTGAGCCACCGCGCCTGGCTGAGACTGCATACTCTTGATACTCACCTCCAAAAGGGCACGGGAAGGCAAATCACAAGTTGATTTCATGCACATGAACCAACAGAAAACTGTCACAGAAAATATAGGCACAAGGAATCTGATGATACTCAAATGGGTGGTATTAGGGTTTAGATGTGAGGTGCCCCCAAAAGCTCACATGTGAGACACGTAGGGAAGTTCAGAGATGAAATGATCAGTGCATTAATCACTGGTGGTAGTTACCTAGGAGGTAACTATCGGCAGGTGAGATGTGGCTGGAGGAGACAGGTCACTGGGGGTGTGCCTCTGGGGTTTCTATTTTGTCCTTGGTGAGCGGAGCTCGCTCTGCTTCCTGGTGCCATGTCCTGAGCTGCTCTCCTCCACCACCCTATGAACTGAACCTCTGAAACTGTGAGCCAAATAAACTTTTCCTTCTCTACACTGTTCTTGTTAGGTCTTTTGGCCACAACAGCAAAAATGCTGACTAAAACAAGTAGTATACCATGATCATGTTGGGCCTCCCCTGGTATGGCATTAGGAAGGCAACTGATATGATTTACCAGGTTAATACATCGACATGAAAAATGAAAAGTTTAAACATGAAAAGTCATCAACACATTTAGAAAAAATATTTGCAAATATTCATGATTTGAAAATAACTTTTAGCAAAACAGGAATACAAACATTTTTCCTTAATATATTAAAGGGTTCCTATAAAAACTCATAGGATATGTAAATGATGAACTGTTCAAAGTTCTGCCTTTCACAATGGGAACAAAAGAAGGATGTCCATTATTATTACTTCTTTTTTTTAAAAAAAATTAGTTGTAGATGGACACAATACCTTTATTTTATTCATTTATTTTTATGTGGTGCTGAGAATTGAACCCAGTGCCTCACACATGCTAGGCATGCGCTCTACCGCTGAGCCCCAGCTGCTTATTTTTAACAATAAACTGGAGATCTAAGAAGAAAAAGAAATGATACGAGTATAGAGACAAATGCCAAAGCTGTCATTACCTAATAATGATTTGTTATAGACTCAGTTTACAAATATAAATTCTATTTCTTTACATCAGCAATGAAGAGACAGGACACGAGTCTTTTACAAAAGATATTTACAGTAGCACTCTTTAAACATCTAAGTATTGCTCTATCAAGAGTTATGCAATAGGGGCTGGGGTTGTGGCTCAGCGGTTGAGCGCTTGCCTCACATACGTGGGGCACTGGGTTCGATCCTCAGCACCACATAAAATAAAATAAAAATATTATGTTCATCTGCAACTAAACAAAATATTTAAAAAAAAAAGAGTTATCTTTAAGCAATATCTCTATGGGGAGGTTTTTTTTTTTGGTACTAGGGGTTGAACTCAGGGGATCTTAACCACTGAGCCACATCCCTAGCCTCAATCCCTCCCCATCTTT
Organism: Xerus rutilus; assembly: GCA_028644305.1. Classification (NCBI taxonomy): domain Eukaryota; kingdom Metazoa; phylum Chordata; class Mammalia; order Rodentia; family Sciuridae; genus Xerus; species Xerus rutilus. The sequence goes on from CM053412.1 coordinate 659,751, forward strand.
TTAAATTTTATATTTTGAGACAGGGTCTGGCCAAGTTGCTGAGGCTGGCTTTGAACTTGGGATCTTCCTGCCTCAGCCTCCTGAGCCGCTAGGATTACAGGTATGTGCCACCATGCCTGGCTCTATGGGGAAATTTTTGAGAATAACTAAAAAATTAAGAGATATGCCAGATTCATGGCCAAGAAAAACCCAAAATGCTTTTAAGGGATACAAGGAGGAAAGGATGTGGTGCCCAATACTGACTTCTACATAAACAAAGGCACATTCATCAAGACAGTCTGCCATTTGGTCAGGAATAGAGAAACAGACAGGGAGAGCAGAGTGGGGACCCCAAACAGCATCTGCACATAGGAATGCCTGTTCCATGGCAGGCTTCCCTAGGCACTGAGGAAGAGTGTTCTGCAAAGAGCACTCCAGCCATCAGTGTGGTGCCAGGACAGCCTGGACTGGGAGCACAGCTTGCGTCAGGGCACAGGTTAGCAGGTGCAAGGCCCTGGGGGAGACACCCAGCACCAGAAGCAACCAAAGGAAGACTACTCAGCTTCTGGAAGATATGGAGAAGGGCAAGTCGTCTCCTGGAGGAGGAGGAGAAGGAGGAGGAAGATCTCTTAAGCTGTGTATAAAGTGCTAATACAACAGAAGGATTTATTATGAACTCTACCAGGTAAAGTCAACCAGTATTTTGTTTCCAAAATTTTACCACTGAGTGAACAAAGTTGAGCCACAAATTGAGAAAGAGGCCAGCAGAACGTAACTGCCAAGGAACAAGCATCCAGAATCTAAGACTGCCTAGAAGATCAGAAAAAAGATCTACAGAGTTAGCAAAAGAAATCTAATAGCCAACATACATTAGCACAGTTATTTATTCTTACTATCAATCTAGCAAAGGATCACTAAAACTGCAATGAGAAACCAATTTTTATGAAGTGCTCCTAAGGATGGGGACTATTCTCTGTAGTGATGCTAGAATGCTAAACTGGCACAACCACTTTACAAAACAGTCTCCCATCGTCTAGCAAATCAGGCAGATGCCACAGCCCAGTGCTCCCATCCTAGATCCTCAGTCTAGAGAGCGCCCAGCAGGAGAAGGCATGGCCACGAGTGTCAGCAGCAGCACTGCTTCCAACAGCAAAAATCCTAGAAGCACCTGGGGTACACCACCGAAGAGTGCAGACACCACAGTACGTTGACAGACAACGGCGCACTGACCTGCAAGGAATGCGGGCAACACAGAGGCCTCTGGCTATGGACTCATGTTAAGAACACAGACTTAAAACCAAACACCCAGTAGGATCTCAGTAATATAAACAGGCAAAACAGGAAAAGCTAAATTATGTTTATGTATGCAATTGTAGGTGGCAAAGCTCAAGAAAAGCGGGGAAAAGTTAATCCCAGGAGCAGCATACCACCAGGGACACATACCAAAGCATCACCCTGCGCCTCAGAAACAGTCATGATCCATTAAAACCATTTTAAAAACACACATTTTATAAAGGAAACAATGCCAAAAAGGCTGTTGAAGCAGACCACAAGAAAAAGAACTTTATAGGTATGTGAAGAACAAAATTTTTGTTAATTGTAACTTTTTAAAAATCCAGAATAGTGATTATTTCCAAGGAAATGGAAGGAACTGTGACCAAGAAGAGACAGAGGGCTTTTGGTGCGCATTCTCTATCTCGATCCTGGGTCATGGGTATTTATTTTATAAAAATGTGTACTTACTTGTATTTTCTGTTTCATGCACTTATGCTTTTTAGTATCTCTGCTATGTTTCACAATACAAATGCCGGAATATCTTCTGGGAAACATTTCAGGAGGTACATGTGAAATGCCAGCATGTTTCCATAAGACAAAAGCACTCCTGCACTTCAGCCACCGCACACTGACCTCGAAGTCTCTTTCACGCTCCAACTAAATTTTTACATCACTCTAAAATCTGCATTTAGTGTAACCTTTGGCAAATAATATGTGAAGAACTGAGAGTCAATTATAAAACACAAAACACGAATAATGAAACAACAATATTTTGTAAAATGAGAGGTACAGACGACAGTCTTCTGTGGGGCTTAGAGATCTGCTTTAAAAGTTTACACAGGAGCTGTCACAAAAACTTATTTCAGAAAATACAGAAAGAAATGGGACAAATAATGAGCATAAACATGTCAAAACGTGTTTTCAGAACATAAAAACAGACAATATAAATCATGCTACAATAATAGGTTTATAAATATAAAATATAAAAGGAGCCCTCCTCAAAAAAGATCACACCCACAGATTTCAAGGTGGGCATGTGTTTTAGGGGCCATCACCGAACCCGTCACATTCTGCCCTCCAGCTTCCCCAAATTCAGGCTGTCTCATGTGCAGAATACATCGGAGCCCTTTGCAGCCTCAACACTGAATCCAAAATCTCATCTAAAAAGCACCAGCTCAGAAGTCTGGAGTCTCATGACCCACACTATCTACACCAAGTATGGGTGGACTCTGGGCGTAGTCCATCCTGGGCAAAATTCCTCTCTGCTGGGGCTGGGGTTGTGGCTCAGCAGTAGAGCGCTCGCCTAGCATGGGTGAGGCACTGGGTTCGATTCTCATCACCACATAAAAATAATAAATAAATAAAGTATTAGAAAACAAAAACAATGAAATTTTTAAAAAAAATTCCTCTCTGCTTGTGAGCTTGTGGACGTAGAAAACAAGTTATCTGTCTCCAAAGCACAATGGCGGGACAGGCAACAGTCCCAAGCAAGTCTGAAATCCAGTGGGGCAAATTTCATAAGGTAGTGAGAGCTGAGAATGGTCCTCTGGCCTCTGGGGCCATGGCTTGCGGGCCCTTTGCACTGGAGAATGCCACCTCTGCCTAGGAGTCACCCTTCCTCTTCTTGAATGGAGCACCTGAGTGCAACCAGGTAGCTCTCTCGGCCTTTTGCCTGCCTGTAGAATTTGGGAAGTCTGACAGGCTTCTTGTCTCACCCTGTATCTGTTCCCTTCAGTCATACAACATTCTCAACCACTCTGCAGGGTCTCCTGTGAATGCCACGGAGGGTCACACAGCTAATCTCCTCTGTATTCCTGTCTCTGCTGAGGTGGCTGAGTTGCAGCCTTGATTCATGGACCTAACTTATTTCATTAGCGAATGTAGTCTGGCCACACCTGGGCCTTCTCTCCAGTGCACTTTCCAATCATGGACTCTCCTGATACTTGTAATCTGCAAATTTTACCCCCTAAATCAACACCTGAACATCATACCCAGGTCAGAGGAAGCTGCATATTCCCCTTTCACTAAGCAGTCTTCTACCTGGAAAGTGAAGTAGAAAAGATACTGAGTATATTAGCAAAACCCACAAATGTCTTGCAAAGGGCACCCGCACTGAGAATAACTTGATGAAGCTGCTAAGGACTTCCTTCTGTGCACCCCAACCTTGGGAGCAAGGGCTGCGCCAGCTACTTGACGCGACCTCTTCTGAAGCAACAGGGCTTGGAGCAGCACCCCAGCACCCTGCAGCCGTGCACCTGGGGCACCGCACTGCAGGCTGGTGGCTGCCTGGCTACGAAGTGAGAGGAAAGCCTGTTTCTGACGGACACTCACAGCCCTCCAACTCTGGTACTTGAAGCACAGTCACTGCCTCTACGAGAGGTCTTAGGTGTTTCTCAACAGGGATGTGAATTCACTTTGTCAAACTATTTATTTATCTATTTATCTATTTATTTATTTATGGCTCTCTTTTGCCCCCAGAGGTCTCATGTGGGAGTACAAATCTCTTGGGCCCACCGCTGGTAAAACAGCAAAAAGGTCACGTAGCACCTCAAAGCACAGAGAGAAGTAACTGCAAGTTGCAGCCCTGTGGGGACTTCGACGTGCTGTGAAGAGTTGCCCTGGCTACAAGAGTGCGTAGCACCAGGGAACATACATCCATCTAGAACTGCAAAGTAAAAGTTACATCTTGAGTTTCCTTTAGAAAACAATATATACTATCTTAAGTAACTCATAATTATTTTATCCCACACAGAGGGATTTTTATAAAATAGCTCAGCTTTTGAAATTTGAAAAGCCATTTAAGAGTGATGGGAAAATAGAAAAAAAAGCACTTTATTTTTCAGGTTTGTGTTCTTTGCAAAACAAAATAATATATACATTAAAAAATCTTATCCTTTATTAAATCCAAAAACACATTGACAAACACTAAAATGTATTATTATTCATGTTTTATGAAGACTAGGCCTCCCCCCTCCCCCGTGAAAAAAAAATTGCTTTAATAAAATTTAAATCCAATGCAACCCTAATTCCCTAACCAGCATCCCGTTCTTCCAACGCTGGCATTCCCTACCTGCTGTCCTGTCTGAGTCACCGTGCTACGGGACTGTGGAAATGAGGTGAGGGGCTGCACCCAGGAGACGTGAGGGATCTGCCTCCTAAGCCACCTTGCTTTCGGCCCAGTGTGCTCCACAGGAAACTGTTCACTGAAACACTATCCAAGACGGACTTACTGAAAGCCTGCTGTCTTCCTTGTTTTATAAGCAAATATTAAAAATAGACACCTAGATCAAACAAAGGGTATGTGCTGGAAGATTTGATATATATATGTTTAAATGTGTGTATTCATAATGTTAAGTCTATAAGAATATCTAAAAGGTTTTACATAATTTATCTAGAGATAGTAAGATTATAGATAATACTTATTTTCTATTTTTTACTAGAAAAGTATGTAATTGTTCAAATATGAAAATAACAGAAATCAGTTTAAGTTTTAAAATGTTTATAAGACATACTAACTTTTGTAACTAATTCATTTCACCTGTTTTGGATACAGGGCCAGAAAGTCAAGTTCTTTTATATTGTTATTTTACTAAAAAAAGAAGTGACTGGAGATAGTGTATAGAAGTAAAATATTTCCTTAAAAATCTACAATGAAAATAGCCTAGATGTAAGAGGGAAAAATGTTCCCAAAACTCCTCGCATTGTGAAACAGAACCCTAATGTCACAGAACATTCCAGAAATGAAAGCACCGGCTTACATGAAGAAAAACAACATTAATGAAAGAAATAAGAAAAGTTTGGGAATTCCCAAAAACAGATAGGAGAGAGGACGCTCTGGACAAAGATGGGAGCAGGTCCCTGCACAGCGGCAAGGGAGCAGAGGGCAGGGAGCTGGTGCAGCACTGGGCACTGCGGAGCAGATGCTGTCATCTTGGAACTCTGGTTCCTGCTGGCCCTTATTCTGTCTTTCTGGGCGGCTGTCAGCATTCAGGCTGCAGCTGGTAATTACCACGCCACAGAAGCTGCCCTCTGCTGTTTTAGCTTGAAACAGCATCCACCACCACAGGAGCACTTGGGCTGCTTCTGTGCCTGCAGCCAATGCTGCCTGCTGGGAGACAAGAGCGGCAGGGGCCTGTTGGTGCCTTCACCCTGTGTCCACACCGCTGCTGACCGTGTACTGACCACAGCTCTCATACGAGGCCCTGCACTGCTTCCTGCTGGCCCCTGTGTAAGCAATGCAGTAAGACTGGACAGGAGTGGTGAGAGTCATATTTCCCAAATCTTACCCCAAACATCATCACCAACGATGCTCTTCTGTAAGTGACATTGTGCTGCTTAAAGACCTTCCTCTCCTCTCTAGAAGAAGGTCATCACAGATGTGCAGGCAACTCACTGTAGGCAGCTTCACTGCTGAGCTAATGTCGAGAAGCCAGGAGCTCAGAGGTGTGCTGCTAGCCTTGAGTACCAGCAGATCAGAGGCCAAGCCAAGCAGAATGCTGCCCAGGGAAAGTACGCCAGCAGGCAGGGAGGGACCGTGTGTGAGCACAGTACAGATGAAAGCAGCCTGCAACCTCACTGCACACACAGGGCAGAGTGTCCAGGGAAATACCAGAACAGAGACACGGCATTACTTCCAAGTTCATAAAAAGAAAAAATCGGGGGAAAAAAAAACCACCTCAAAGGGGTACAAGAAAGAACAGAAAAATAAATATAGAAGCTGGATAAATAGAAATTAAAAATAAGATCATATAAATGCAAATAAATAATCAAAATAATTGTCCAATGAGGACCATGGTATGGGGGCCTGGAGTCGTAGCTCAGTGGTAGAGTGCTTGCCTAGCACATGTGAGGTACTGAGTTCAAGCCTTAGAACCACATAAAAATAAATAAAATAAAGGTATTATGTCCATCTAAAACTAAAAAAAAAAATTTTAAAGACCATGATATAGAATTAAAAAAAATATACCTAGCTATATGCTCGGAGTAAGAGATTTTCCTTCACAGAAAGACAAGAGCAATTCTAAACCAGTAAACATCTAATAACATAGCTTCACAACATATAAAGCTAACTTGACAAACGTCGAGAAATAAGGAAGCCCATGCAAATAGTAACACAATAACATGCCCCAAGGCTCTGGAAGCAACAACATCTTGTGTTGTTGAACTCTGATAAAAGTGAGTGCCTGAGGCTGGGGTTGTGGCTCAGTGGTACAGCGCTTGCCTAGCATGTGTGACACACTGGGTTCGATCCTCAGCACCACATAAATAGATAAATAAATAAATAAATAAATAAATAAATAAATAAAGGTATCCTGTCCATCTACAACTAAAAGAAAATTAAAAAAAAAAAAAAAAAAAAGAGTGCCTGGCCTAACATACTTCGGAATTTTGAATATATTTTTTCATTTAAAAAAAGAAAAATGTTTTTGACAGAGGTTCTTAGGCTGCCCATCCACTCCCAGGAACTGAGGTGCTTCGGCACGCTACAGGTACAGACCCACCTGGGGGCAACAGCAGCTCTGCCTCTCAGAGCCAGGCATTTCTGCAGGCAGAAACAGAAAAGTAGAGGACATGTCTGTTTTCTCATCTCCTCCTTCACCTGATGTCTAGCTCATGCTCTCCCATAAGAAAAGGAATGCGAAAGCAGAGGTCATAGTTGTGCGTGTGGCAATGGAGGGAAAAGAGGTATCTGTAGAGAGTGACATCGATAGAAGAAGTTGGTGAAAGGCAACGAGCCACTGCAGGACGTGGAACCGAGGCCAGCCAAGTGTGCTTAAGTCAAATGCATTCAAGCTGGGAACCACCTCAAGGACCATTGGTATGTAAGTACATATACTCTGGCATGACAGCTGAATAAAGCAGTTAGGTGATTTTGTAGTTATACTTTGTATATGGCCACTTACTCGGTGGGTCTTCTGGGGACAGAGATTAAGTTCCCAAGGTTCACTTATGACATGAAATATGTGTTTGTGACGATGACAATCTAAACATGCTAAGTTTCCAAAAGCAGAGAAGGTCCAGTCACAAGTATTTCAGGAGACCTTCCTATAAACCATGCTGCTGGCTCCCGACAGAGCCAAGCTTCCACGTCTGGCCTCTGCCCTCACGGAGATCAGAGAGACCAATTACCCATCCACAACTGCAACAGCCGACGTGGCTGCGAGTGCCTGGTGCTGCCTGGTTGGAACTGAAGGCCTGTCTGAAGAGGGTCTTCAGGTGAACTGAGTGACAAGAAAGACCTAAGGGCAGGATGAGTGAATGGGACAGCACTGAGATGATACAGCTATTCTGCAGGGACATGGGGAAGCACAGAGAAAGCAGGCTGGGGCACACTAAGGTCTGTAAGCTGGAGGGGTCAGGGGCCAGGGTTGGTCTCAGCAAGGGAGGAAGGCCCAGAGGAGCAGTGGTTCTACAAACAGTCGTGATGGCTGTGGACATGTGCCAGGTTCTCTGTGCCCCTAGGAGAGGCATCATGCAGATGGGAGCTTCCTCAGGGCCAGTGCTGCAGTAGAAGGAGAGGAATGAGAATAGCTGGACTGCCTCCAGGCAGGCACACGCCAACAGGGCACAGTGCACACAGACTGCGTGGACGGAGCGCAGCCCCAGTGTGTGACGCCAGCGAAGGAAGGGGATGCCTTCAGAAAGAGGTTTACAGAGACCTGGTCACAAATGTGTTTCCCTTCCAAGTGCTCTGCCCTTGGGCGCACACAGTCTGTCCTATTTTCTTTCATTCCATGTTATAAAAGATAACTGTCCTGGACTCTCATTTCATCCAGGATTCATTAGGTTTCAATTATTCATATGAATAATTTCTATCATATATATCAAGGATATATTTTTAATGATATCATTTTTGCAAATATGTAAAACGGTTTTGTAAATGTCTACAAGTACTAATCTTTAAATAGATATTTGATGCTAACTGTCCACATCACACTCTATGGTTATATGGGTTTTCATTTTGAAAACGGTTCACACATCAACACTGCCTTCCTCAACACCCATCTAACTCCAAGGATGTAGCAGGTCCTCTTTCAAAGACAGGTGACTTTAAAATGTCCATGACTTACACAGATCCAAGATCATTGGGGGAAAAAAGTCTATCTGCAATCAATGGAAATCATTTTCTCAGACTCAGACCTATGTTTCCATGAAAACATCTCCCAGTGATTGAAGAGTTCACTATCAATACATCTGCATCAGGGAAACTGTCAATCTCTAGGTTATTTCAACAAAACTGATTATGCCCCAGGACACAATTTCTATAGAAAGACTCCTCTGATTCATTAGGGTTCCTGGTGCCTTGCTCTTTAGCTTTGTTTGTTTGGATAATTTCTTACACACCAAGAAAGAAAATTCTCAACAATATTATGCTATGAAACCAGACATTTGTCTTATTCTAAACTCTTAAAACCTACCTTATGGGAATGATGTAGGAAAAAAGAAGAAGAAACCGGAAAAGATTACGGTACCACGGGCCTGCAAATCCTTGTAAGGTTACCATAACAACAGAAAGAACAACCAAAGCCAGAAATAGCGCCTTCGTCAGCTGATTGAGCTCGAGGTCCAGCAAACCAATCTGAAAGAAAACAGCATAACATTAATACATGACCAAGCCAGCCTTACATGTCTTAACATTGTAAATCAGAAGCCATGATCATGGTGACCTAAAAAGAATTAAGAATTTTTTATAGTCTGTACAATAATGAAGAAAAAAAGCATACTAATATCACTTTTCTCCTGAAAGGCTCTTACAGACTTAGCCAGAATATCTGCAAACAGGTCTTGATCCCCACAGCATTCTCAGGAGGAATCTGCGGACAAAACGCAAGACCAACCCTTAGCTAGATCCCCTTGGCAGGTGAGTTTCTGATTGCAATCAGGACACAAAGAATGGCAGGCCCAAAGGAGAACACAGAAGGCTTGCTCAGTGTCCAGCCCTACAACAGCTCTATGAGCCAAGACCTGTTTCCCTTGGCAAGTGCCAGATCAGACCAATGTCCCTGTTGTCACTCTCAAATATCCCTGCATACACCCATTTAGGGATTTCATTCAGACTGAGGGTCCCCAAGAACAGAATAGTGTTTGTGTGTGTTTGTGTGTGTGTGTGTGTGTGTGTGTGTGTGTATGTGTGTGAGAGAGAGAGAGAGAGAGAGAGAGAGAGTGTGTGTGTGTGTGTGTGTGTGTGTGTGTGTGTGTGAGCCTGTCTGTCTGAAGGGCCTCGGGACTCCTCCTGATAGGGAAAGAGGCAACAGAGGGTAATTAGTTTGTGATTAAAACCTTCTGATTTGCACCAATTCCATACTTCAGGTTCTCTCTGTATGACACCCCACACTCAAATTCATCCTATAGATCATTTGTTAGCTGAAAAAAATGTGCAGAAACTGGTGTCAGTAAGAAGCAGTTCATTTTTTCTGTTGCTCTTGGAAACAGAACGGGCCACCCAAACAGCTCTCGCTCTACAAGTACAGAGAATATGGCTCTTCTAAAGCATGTAACTTCAATCTCGAGCTCTAGCAATCTCTGCAAACTGCTTCTCTTTGCTCAGTTTCACCCGAAAGACCACAGTGCAGTACAGTGTGAGGAGCAGGGGGACACGAGGGGCGCTGGTTGCTGCAGGAAGACAGCAGAAGGGGATGGGGAGATGAAGCAGTGCACACCCGAGGCTCCTGGACTGTGGAGGGAGCGCATCCAAACGCTGGCCTGCTTTCTGCTGCAGCCCTGGGCCAGCAGAGCCGCAGCGGGCTTACCCGTGGGGCAGGGAGTGTGGAGGCACCCTCCTGACAGGACTCTGGTAGGAAGTGACGACATGCACATGTGGCACACAGCCGTTGTGACCTCGGACACCTGGCACACAGGCTGTAGTCACTGTGCGCTTTCATTAAATTTTTAGGAGGACTGACTGTGTGACTGGGGGGCTTCCCTTAAAGTCTTCAAGTCTCACTGTCCAGGTGTGCAAAGTGGCACTCCCTACAAAGCAATGGTAGTTGGAGGCGCACAGACACTCCAGGCACAAGGCTCTAAACCGTGAGGCCACAGCCTCAGCACCAGGAAACCCAGGAACAGCGTGTAAGGGACGCGCGGGCTGCTCTGGCCTATGGTGATGAGAACAGTTAGCCGAGTCCTGCGGGATAGGCATCTCTGTCACCAGGGTTTCTCCTCAATCTGGTACAACTTGTGAAAAACAGCACCTGAAAGACGCCAACAACAGCAGATGCCATGGTGCCAAAACTCAGGTGGCAACAACCGAGGTGCTGTGATGTCTGAGTTTAAAAGTCCGAGGGTTGCTGAGCTAATAAGCTGGTTATCCTAGTGCTTCCTGAAAACCCGTGACTTTGGCCAACAGTACGGGTTTGGCCTTTCTGTAACTCCTAGTTTAAGTTTCTATCTGGTTTCGGTGAATATTTGCCATAAATCCTCATGAGGCCATGAGAACCGTAGTTAGAAAAACAAAACTTTGTCAAAAAGTCCATTAAATATAGCTCTGGAGAAACCTAATTAAACAATCACATGCCTACTACATTTTGTGCTAAACTCTAAGGTTAGGAAAAGAGTTCATTATGGGATTTTTTTAATTTACAAGAAACAGCCCAGTTAGTAGGAAAAATAAGATGAATACCAGTAATATGTTATGTAAATGAGAATTACAAAAAGGAAAACTTTGCTCTCTGACCAGGATTGTGTTTCAAAGCATGCCTTGAAGCTGATGGGTCAGCATCACTGCTGGGAGCACAGCATGGCCTTCTGAAACACAGGGGACCCCACGAGGAGTGTACAGAGACCCAGCAGCAATACGACTGACACCTGTTTACAGAACAGACCCCGAGCCTACACTGAAGGGAACACAGCAGGGTCTGCAGCGTAGGCTGGGACTTCCAGGCACCCCTTCCCGAGTGTCTGTCTGCCCTCACAGTGGAAACCCGGCATGGAACAGGCCCAGCTCATCTGCAGTGTAGTCTTGTTACAACTTCCACCCAGACTGGGTCCCTTCTCCCTCTCGGAACTGTAGGGCCAATAATGAAAAAAACCAAGCCCCGGTCAAGCAGCGTGGGAAATTTCTTCTTGGCCAAAGAACAGGAGACAGGAGACGAAGCTCACAACTCAGCTTTTGGGCCTGCAGAGACGCAGAGTAGGGTGGTCACAGTTGAGCGAGGTGAAGAGGAGGAACAGGATGACAGAGGGCGGAATGTCCACGGCTCCCAGGAGCAGGCGCAGGCTTTCCAAGCCCACAGCTGCTGCCTCTTTCTGCTTCTCATGGTCTTCTGGGCCCTTGTTGCTGGATAGTCAGCTGTCCTGGTGTGAGAGCAAGGCCCCACCAGGGAACTGCAGCACAGTGACACAGTATGCACCTAAGGTGAGTGCAGGTCAGCTGCTCTCGTGGCTGCTGAAGATGGCCTGGTGCAGCCTTGTCGGGGGCTGAGTGGCCAGGTGGCCAACTTCTCTACTTCTAGGCCGTGGACAGCAGGGTGAGTAGGCTGTGCGGCCTCCCCACAGGAAAGTGCAGACAAGCGATTCCAACTGCAGAGGCCCTCAGACAGGGAAGGAGCGTGGTCACTGGCTTGGGATAAGCAGCCTGGCCAGCTTCCGTTGGTGACGGTCTCCTCTGGTCACTGCATGTCTTGTCACTACTGTGCAAGATTCCTAACTATGAAAACTTCCAACAGAAACTAAGCATATTTTACAGGAATATCTCACTTCTGGCCTGTCAGTGAGATGCAGGGGCCACAGAGACCTCTATGCATCGCAGCACAGCACAGAACATAGAGGCTCCCTTCCAACAGCAGGTCAAAGACTGCAGGATCTCCAAAAATATGCACTCTGTGCTCTAACCCTTGGTAGCGTATGAAGCACCTTCGAGCTCTGACACGGGTGCTCTCTTGCCTGCTGCCAGGTTGTGCACCAGGGCAGTAACAGCCGCCACCTCCCTAGACAGTGAACAGTTGGAAACCAACCGCATTTACCAGGTCCTGAAACCTCCTCATGTTGCTCCCTGTGCAGGGCAGAGCCGGGCCTTCCCTTGAGAACGAGGCTGCTCAAGAGCACAGCATCTGATTTATCAGCTCCATTTAAAAGCAGCACAAGGAGGACAAATATCGTGCAATTTCTGCTACTTCACCACTATACAGTTTATGCTTGAATTATTGAGAAAAATAGGTTTTGAGATTAAAATGAAGAAAAATTAAGCCAGGGAAGTAGAGCATGTTTCAGAACTCAGATCTTTCTGCTGTGACAAAGGCAGCCTAAGTTTCAGGCCTCACTAGGATCAGATGAAGTCATTATTCATTCAGTCAGGGAAAAAAGACTCAATTACCTCAACCTAAGATGCTATCAATGAACGCAAAGTGCATATTTTACTCTATTCATCCAAATCCCATTAAAAAGTGAAAGGAATGATTTAATCTGGCCTTCCAGAGTTGGTCTTTTTTTGTAATAAAATAAAGAATCACTGTCCTGCAAAACGCATAGCCACTACCTCACACTTTCCCTGCATCACAGCAGTGAAAGGCTAAAGGCTGGGACAAAACCACTCCGAAATGAATACAAAGTTTCCTTTGAAAAAGGCCACAGAGGACTGAAACATTAAAAGCAGCCCACTGCACACAGATATGCAGATAATTCAAGGCATTAATACCTTTCTAATTGACCAAGACAGACGTGGTAGCCTGCCCAACTAGTGAACATCACAATTTTGAAGCCAACTAAATGCTGGCCTCTCACTCCCTCCTCTCTGGAAGAAGGAAGGGCAAATGACCCAAAGTAAAAGACAACTTCTGGACAAGGAGCTGCCTCCTGTCCTCCTGAACTGGGACAATTCCCCAGGCCTGGAAGCGCACTTGAGCCAGGGTACCGCACACCCTAAACTTTGTGGTCAATTCCAATGGAACAGGAGAAAAGATGTATTTTGACACTTATTTTAAACTACTTCCAATTAGTGGTTAATCTTTTTACGCTGAATATCTGTGAAACACCCTTAAAAGTTTCTTTGATTCATCTCAAAGACAATATGGACTCTTAAAAGCTACTTAAAAAAAAAAGCCTGTCAACTCACAAAGTCACAGATTCTGTGAAGACAGTGGTCACTTTAGTTTCGATGTGAACCTGCATTCTTTAAAGAATTTCATTAACACCTCCACCGACCAGATACCTTTTGCTATGACTGAAAAACCTTTTCACCCACAAAATACACTATTAATCACTTCGAGTAGTTACGACTGTGTAAGAAAAGGTAAATTAATACATGAGGAAGTCATTTCTAACATTTGTTGTAATTTCCTATACTAGTAAAGCAGATTTCCTTCTACTTGTCATAATATTTGTTTCATCTGAAGCAACTGTGATAACAAAATTAAATACGCTACTGGAAATTTTAATCTCCAAGGGAAAATTTGTGCATAATGTCTAAGACAACCACAATGGCTCTGCAAAGGGGCTGTTCTAGGATAATGAACACAATAATTGCCTGTATAATCTAAAATGCTACTAATGGCAACGATCACAAATCCATTTAGCTCCTCTTTAATTTATGTACCAAGTTTTAAATAGCTAATGGTTCTCACTAAAATAATGGTTTATACCAACAATAAAGGGTAAATACGGTATTCTCCTGCTTAATCAAGAAAAGATCGGTCAGGTTTTTTTTTTTCCTTTCCTTGAACGAACACATGGACGAATGAGAATTAGACCTTATCTCCACAACCTAACCACTCCCATCTATCTCAGTTAAAACTCCTGCATACTACTAAGTCTCTGAGAAACACATGAGGCACACCAAACTGGAACAGAAGTCCTATGTTGTAAACTCCTGGGCCCTAGTGCTGTCACGTGAGCTCCAGAGGGAAGTGCACACACACACCACTCACTGTTGGTAACACTACCCTGGGTTAATAGGCTCTGAACCTCAAAATGCTCTTACCAGGCTTTCACAACTCACATGCACTTCTTCGTTACATAGAAGCTTTTTGAACAGTAAAATAATAAAATTCAAAATTTCAGAAGTCAATTTATACCTTTGCAGAAAACTAAATATTATTTTACCCTGTCCTAAACTTTAGATTTGAAAGCAGCACAATTTTAAAAAGAGAAAAGTCCTCAAATAACCTAATGCACTCAAGAGTACTCTACACAGACAGCAGCTACTAAAGGAAAAACCCACAATTGCTAATGTTGTTTATCTTTTACCAAAGATATTTGGAAAGGAAAGGAAAGGAAAAACCCACAATTTTTTGGAAATTGGTTTTTTTCTTTTTGGAAAGGAAAAACCCACAATTGCTAATGTTGTTTATCTTTTGCCAAACCAGCAGTTCTTCATTCAGAATCTGGACGGTGACTGGAACACTGGTACTGAGTTACACTTTAACCTAACTAAAATTTCTAAGCATTTTGCTTTTCAATATTTTTGAAAAAAATCAGCCCTATATTTCCACTTTTAGCCCAACCTAAGAAACAAGAAAAAAATAATTTGCAGGCCTTCATATTTATTTTTGTATTTCAAATAAATGAAACTTGTATGTTGAATCTAACAGCAATAACTTTTTCCATTATGGAATTTAAATTACAAACATTCATTTTTTAAAGTGATACTGCCAGGCAGCCTTCTGCTTCTCCTCCACCTCACTGACTTGCTGCTTCTGGGTGCGACTGCCAAGCACAGATGATGGTGGTGAGGGGTGGCACACACTGAGGCCTGGGCAGCCCTGGTGGTGTGCAGAGTGAGAGGGTTTCTTCTGGCTACAGTCTGCCGGCTCAGTGACCTGCGCTTTCAAAGCTCTCCAAGGAAGTATGAGTAGGACAATTACCACTACTTCTGAAAATTGAAATTTGTATTTACACAATAGACACTGTGAAGTCTACTGTGAGAAAATAGTCACCTGAATTCTTATCCATCAACAAGTTTTGCTCAACTATCCTGCACTCAGAATTTAAGGTTTTCCCCTGGCTTACTCTATCACCAAGAATGTTTTTCCTTTAACATTTAACATTTAAAAAGAAATTGGGAGCTAGGCATGGTGGCACAGGCCTGTCATCCCAGCTACTTGGGACACTGAGTCAGGATAACTACAAGTTTGAGGCCAGCTGGGCAACTTGGGAAGTCTTTGTCTTTACAAAAAAAAAAAAGTGTGGGGGTGGTGAGACTGGCTCAGTGACAGAGCACTTGCCTAGCATACACTAGGTCCTGGCTTCAAATCTCCAGCACAGAGGGAAAAAAAAGGGGTCATTCTCTTATTAGTATAAACGAACAAATCTGTGCAAGGATCAGAGTCTAAACAAGGGGGTGAAGCCACTTTCACACCCAAAGGAGGAGCACAATCAGGGACAAGGGGATTCCAAGAGGCGCTGCACACCAGAGCACACAGCTGGCGCCACTTGGCTCCTAACGAGGCACAGGGCCTGTGGCTGCTCACCATTGCACAGGTGAGGTGAGTCACACTTGCTGCTGTGCACGGCTTCCTGGTGCCAGGCTCCTCAAATGCTGTCTCCTGGACACTGGCCCTGGCACTCCCACAACACACACCTGCTCACCAGGACACCTTTTAAAATAACCCTCAGTGATGAGAGAAAGCAGGGTAGCAGCCGTGAGCATGCATGTGCACACGCACCTCAGAATGGCTTTAGCAAAGCTTGTGTTCAAGCAGGGCAGCCTACTCTTGCCAATCACTGTCTGAAGCCTTTACTAATGTCAGAACCTCTATCACAGTATGATCAATATACCAAAAGTCAGCAAATGTGGCTTAAAACATTGCTAAAATTTTTATCTTAAACAATTACTATAAATTATTTAAAATAATCTTTAACTTGACATCAAAACCATACTTCAAAGAATTAATGAGTAAAAACATGCAAAGCAGTCTGCAAACTATTTGAAAATTTAGTTTTTACTCACATACACAAAGGGCATTAAAATCCAGCAGTGAATTTTTTTTTAAATTTTTTTTAGTTGTAGATGGACACAATGTCTTTATTTTATTGCTTTGTATGTGGTGCTGAGGATCGAACCCAGGGCCTCACGGGTGCGAGGCAAGCGCTCTACCGCTGAGCTACAATCCCAGCCCCGCAGCAGTGAATATTAAGACAAACCCATACATTCCCTAATGTACATTACTACTGATCTGACTTTACAGCAGTCCACATAGCTTAGTTAAAATTAGGGGCAGAAGACCAAAAGCTAACAACAATCACTCTCATTCCACACTCCACTTTGAGCGCAGTGAATAATGTTTCACTTGAACATCTCACTGCGCTCCTCCCAGCCTGTCGAGGCAAGAGCCGGAGCATGGCGTGGTATGGCTTTGCCAGCAGAGGGAGCTCCAGGTTGGAGCACAGTCCACAGTTCTCCTGATGCTGACCCCCTGCTCTCTGGGAAAGCATGGCTCTGCCTCTAAGTCAACCAACTCAGCAAATTAGATACATTTATTTACTTCTGACAACAGAGTTACCCTAAATGTTCCTTCTGTCACCCAGAATTTAGGACAGAACTGATAATAAGGGAAGGGATCCCTGAATAAAAACCTGCCATCATATAAGAATCCTGCGTAAAGACATGGCATCCAGATGCAGGAGGGAATCAGCACAGCACTGCCTAGCAAAGGCTTCCTGGAGATTCAGTTACAAGCCCAGCTGGCAAACTGACCACAGCAGGCATAATAGTAGCAAGACTCTGCTTTGTTTTTGTCATAGAAATGAAGGAGGCGATTGATTTTAAACGTTTTTTTTTTTTTTTTTTATCAAGTCCAACCAACGATTTAAAACAATTACTTCAATAGCGAAAGCTAACCTCTGACAACAGAAACCTCAACATCCAACATCATTCATGTGAGTGAAATCTCGGGCCAGATATCTGGTTTTCAATTTAGTCTCAATTAAACAGTATATTTAGGGGCTGGGGATGTGACTCACTGGCAGAGCACTAGCATGTGGGAGGCACTGAGTTTGATCCTTAGCACCACGTAACAAAATAAAGGCATTCTGTCCATCTACAACTACAAAAAAAATTTTTTAAAGTGTATTTTGGTAATTTCATTTTTATTTTAAGATATTTTACAAATAGCATTACCCTGATCTTGAATCCTTACTATCTAAAAACACAGCACCCACCAAGTTAAGGGAGCTATGTTCCCCTGTGGGCCAGAGTGGCTTTGGAAGTGCTGGACCACAGATGGTGGCAAAGTTGCGACTCAGAAGAAAAGCAGGTAGGGCCATTCCTTTCCACAGGCCAAGCAGTCAACCTGGCCACCCCATCACAGAGGGTGAGGGCAACAGCCTGGGCAGTTAGGCACCAGCCGGTCACTTCTGCCTGGAGCAGCAAGAGTTGTTCTTATGAAGAAGCTGTGGAGAATTGGGGAAGGGGAGCAATTTCACCTGCTCAGTCATTTTTCTTACATAATTTAGAAAAGAAAATGGTTACGTTTTTACTAGTAGACAAGGTCACTGATTTTACAACTGAAACTCTAGTTCCCACCTCTAGACTCTGCAAGAGGCAATGACACAGCCAAGTTGATCTGATTCAGCGAGTCGTTTGATAATCAGTTTCAAAACATCACCGTCTAAGCTCCTCTGGCATGCCAACAAGCATAATGTACTTAGTGGGGTGTGCAAGGGAGCTTACTAAGCACACTCACTCACAAGGTAGCGCGAGTCTAGTTTCAGTAAGGACTACTTTGAGTACTAAAACAGCAGTTGAAGTTGCTCATTCTAAGTAATATCATCTTCGCAGTAACAACAAAACGACAATTACAGACAACTCCCCGCTATTTAACCACTGGATGCCGGTCGTGTCCAGTTTGGCATCACTTCTCACCTGGAGAGTCTGCACCCTGCTCTGCTGGGACCAGCACTGACCACCAAGCTCAGAAGGAAGGAAAAGCCCAGGTCCGGGGAATGGCTCACATCTCTGCATCTGTTCCTCCACTGGTGGGAGGTGTGGACCACTGACAGCTCCCTGCCACTGTGCAGGCACAAGGCACCTACCACTGCAGAGAGCCACCAAGAAGCACTTCCGGGTTCAGAGCCATGCACTGAGGCAACCATCCCCTGACCGCGGCATTTCTGGAGCCAGAACTATGACCCACGTTTCACTTAATTGAGTTTCCTGGCAAAGAAGTGCGTATCACCTATTCACGACTGTACTAAAAACACATGACCATGTGAAAAGTGCTGACCAGCACTGGCAGTGCCTCGGAATTACTGTCACCTTAAACAAAGACGAGGTTCTGCCCGTCTTCTGTCCCACCCACACACCAGCTTAACTAGCTATTAACCAGAAGTTAAAAGGAGGTAAACATTTTGATTTTTTCTTTTTTATTGGTGCATTATAATTATGCATAATAGTGGGTTCATTAACATTTTGATTTTTAAGACAGCACAGCAGAATGGCAGACACAAAATAGCAAAAAAAAAAATGAAGGAAAGTTATTTTGGTCTAACAGCTAACTTTAGATCAGTTTCTTAGTTTTCATACTCTGGATTTTATGATTTGCATTCTCTTGTAAGGAAAATGGAATTCAACAGATTTACTGAAAAATTTAAATGACAAGGGTAATACAGTTAAATAAACTTTTCATCTTGCCTAATTACTCTTTCATTATTAAAACTAGTCAAAATGAGCTTTATTACTGATATCTTAGCAAAATGTAACGCTATTTTAAACCATCTAAAATTTTTCTGTTACTTTATGCCTTCAGAGGCATTTTATGAACCATTTCATACTTAATGGCTTGTAAGCAATCCCAAGAGTTGGGAATTGTGTGAAAAGTTGCTCAGATTGACAGATAAAGTGAAAAGGTCTGTATTAATTTCCAAATAAAGAAATGCATGGCGTGGTATCTCACGATGATTATACTCTAAAGTACCAATTAGAACGCATCAGAAACTAGAGCAAGTTGACACTCTACAATAAAGCAAATAATTTCCAGTTGGAGGGGCAGAAAATGTTAATATGCAATGTTCAAGACTACAAGAATCTTTGTAAAAGGAAGTAGCTAATAAGGTTTAATGATGCATGTCAGGAAGCCACAGTATGTAGGGAAACACAGCTGGCTTCATTTTGTAAACTATTTGATATACACATCTTTCTCGCTCATGATTATCAGCTGTGCCAGTGCCACAGGGGACAGTTTAGACCTCAAATCAGGATATTCTTCTTGTTCTCTAAATTACAAGTAAAATACATTAATATAATCTGGTGCTATAGGCTAGTGCCCTAAAGAAACGCTCATCAACTTCGCAAGGAGGATTAAAGAAGTCTTCTACAGAATGTGGTAGAAATGATCTTGCCAGTCTAAATAGGCCACTAAGCCCCAACACCATTAAAACAGACCATGAGACAGAATGCTTAGATTTAGGGAACTGATCACCTTCACAAAACAGCCTCCATTTTTCATACCTTAGGTACTAAAATACAAATGAACTAAAACGCTGCTGCTGAGATCCCTGTGTGCCACCACTTGCCTCCCGGGGTGCATGTGTGGGTGCACTAGGAACCCCTCCAAAAGGTAGGCGCATCTTGCTCCCATGGTCTCAGTTATGAGGGACTGCAATGTGCAGGTGATGGCAATTAGCAGCAGATGACAGAAGCACTTTGAATGTGTACCAGATGGCAGTGAAGGGTCACTGGAAGCCAGCTGACCCTCCACAAGGAAACCCTTGTGTTAGGACCATCAAACTCAAAAGCTCTTAGAAACAAATTAATTATTCAACCACCAGAAGACAACTGCTGGGTCACAGCACTAATATCAAAATGCTGTTAAAGCACTTGGAGCGCACTTATTTTAAATGTGATTACACGTGTTAGCTGTTAAAAACAAGCATGCCTCATAATGACACAAGGCAGCCCTGAACTAAAGGAGCTAGAATTCTAGTAATTAACGAATTGTCTCATGGCAAAATGAAGTCAACAGGTTCCAACTCGATGAATGTTTCTCATGGCAAAACCTAGGAGCAGTCCGTTCTAAGTGGAAATCTGTACTGAAGCCTCATCAGCCTCCTGGCTGAGACCAGAAGTCAGAAGAGCGACAGAAATACCCACACCTCTCATTGGAAAGGGCAGAGAAGCCATAGCTCCTCAGCTACAGGGAACTGAGATACACCTGAAAATCTCAGAGCTGGTCTGTCAAGACTTCCTGCTGGGAAATGAAGTACTATGCTGTAGCTGGGCCAGAGCAGAGGGGAGGATGGCAAGACTGCAGGAAGCCTGGCCTTTCTCCAGGGGACTCATCGCAGGCGACTGCAGTACTCAGTCAATCTGCTTGTGTTTCACACAGTCAAAAAGGCAGGCAACAACGCTTCACACAAGATAGTGCACAATGAATTCACTTTGACAAGATGAATTCCACACTAGTAACTAATACCTAACGCATAAGAGGGGTTAATTTTGGTTTTCATTGCTTAAAAAATTTAAGCTGATCAATTTGTTCTCCTTAGGGCTTTAGCCCATTTGCAGTTTACAAAGTGTGCTAGATGTCTTGCCCCCTGTGTCTGCCCACTCCATCCCACCTCACTGTTCTGCTCTTCTAAGGGTCCAGGTGGCTGGCCAACGACCGAGCTCCTGGTAGCTGCCTACTGTCTTGGTCTGGATCTCAGACTAATTTACCTACAGCAGATTCATGGAGTGAATCACCAGCCTCACAACAGGATGGGTTTTATAAGCTTTAATATGAGATAATATAATAATAAGCAAGCAACAGTTATACTTTGCAATCTTGAGTATTGTATATAATGAATCAATAATATAGAAGAAAAGAAAGAAAGAGCGGCTCCAGCCCGATAAGCACTCACCAATCAACACCGGATAACACAACACGGG
>CM053412.1:681302-708465 GCA_028644305.1 Xerus rutilus
GAGTGAATCACCAGCCTCACAACAGGATGGGTTTTATAAGCTTTAATATGAGATAATATAATAATAAGCAAGCAACAGTTATACTTTGCAATCTTGAGTATTGTATATAATGAATCAATAATATAGAAGAAAAGAAAGAAAGAGCGGCTCCAGCCCGATAAGCACTCACCAATCAACACCGGATAACACAACACGGGTTCGTAAGTACACTCAAAGCATCATCACCACCTTCAACACCTGTCCTCGGGTAAAAGGAGCAACATCGAGGGTAGGGTAAGCACATAGGTGAGAGTCTTTCTCCTCAAAGCATCATCATCACCTTCAATACCTATCCTTGGGTAAAAGGAGCAACACCAAGGGTAGGGTAAGCACATAGGTGAGATTCAGATTCTTTCTTCACAAGTCAGATTCCTTCTTCTCATCATCAGGTTCCTTCTTCTCACTCAAAGCATCGGATTCCGTCTTCCCCAGTTGGATTTCTTCTTTTCTGGTTGGATTTCTTCCTCTCCAGTTGGATTCCTTCTTCTCCAGTTGGATTCCTTCTTCTCATTCCCCTTTGGAGGACTTAAAAAGGCACAGCAACCCCTCCCAATATGCAGTCCAGCGTTATGCAACTGGCTTTAGGCTGTTTATTTTCTGCAAGGTGGGAACTGGCCAGGTTCCAAGCTCACAGGGTCAGAAGTTGAAAATTCTGATGCACCAAGAGCTCCTTAGTGCGCCAGATGGCCCCAAACAATAACACTGAGAGTGTTTACTGTCTTCAAAGTCTCTCCAAATTCCTCACTAATGGGCTCTCCTCTCCTAAGTCACTTAAAGATGGGCCCATATTATTAACTATCTACACACCTACCTCCTCCTCTAGTCATGCCTCCTGGGCCCACTGCTAAGCTGACCAGCTCAAATATGGGTCCCAGAAATGAAAGCATTTTCACTCTGTGATCAGATGCCTGTGGCTGGACTTTCATTAATGACTCCAATTTCCATTAGAGTCATGAAATGAAGACTGCTCAAATATTCCTCATCAAAATATCTTGTTTGACCATTTTTATTTAAATATGGCAAAACTGGCTCAATTGACATGAATTACTACACTTTAAGAACAGACTGAGCAGGGCACGGTGGCTCAAGCCTGTAATCCCAGCACTTAGGGAGGCTGAGATAGGAGAATCATGAGTTCAAAGCCAGCCTCAGCAATGGCGAGGTGCTAAGCAACTCAGTGAGACTCTTGTCTCTAGATAAAACACAAAATAGGGCTGGGGATGTGGCTCAGTGGTCGAGTATCCCTGAGTTCAGTCCCTAGTACCAAAAAAAAAGAACAGACTGAATAAAATGAGTACCTGCTACCCAAGGACCCACAGGGAGCACACCCCCCCCCAGTGGCCGTCACAGCACAAAGCCCTTGCCTTCCTCCACTGTCTCCTCTCAGCTGGCAGCTGCAGCAATTCCCCCCTTGCAGAGAGCAGCTCACTCTTCCCAGTGAGCACCAGGATCATCTCCTGCTCTGAGGAGACTGTGCCTGGAGCCCAGGCAAGCAGGGCCCTTCGGCCAGCACCATCAGGGGATTCTGGCAGGGCACGCCTCTCCCATCTGTAGAAAAGTAAAGCCTTGCAAGAACTCCCTCTGGAGCCCAGACTTTCAGAGGCCATCCACTTCCTATGTCTCTTCCCAGTGTCTCAAAGTCACAGCATTTAATTGAGGATTAACAGCTTTATAAAACAATGTTCTTAAGAAAACGGCAAGGTTAGAAACATATCCCCCCCTAAAGGATACTCACATAACTTACGTGACAAAAATTCCAAATAATAAAAGAAACTGAGGGGAAATGTCTGAAACAAGCTCTGGTCATCAGATTACTCTTAAACAATGATGCACTGCAGGTAAGCTAATTTTTCTTCAATTTTCTCTCAAAATAAGTATGACATAATGGCAGGAAATGGCACCATAATGACTAGAATCTAAACAAATTAATTCCTCAAAGACCATTTAAAGTCCCTGCAGTCCACAGCACACACACCATTCTCCTGCCTCCTGTCACCAGGACGACAGGCTGCAAGGCAGCCTGCTGGTGCCCTGACACCGCTTGCTCTGTGGCCTGGGCTCAGAATGGCCTGTGCACCATGCAGGAACACTCAGCACCTCTCTGAGGTGCAGCAATTTAATTTTTTCTGTTTTTTAAACCATGACCCTGGCTTCAGTTCTCATGATTGATAGGTCTTGGTGCACGAGAGGATGGAAGGTGGGCAGCCTGTGCCTCTGCCCTCCTGTCTGCTGGCACACTCCCACCCACCACTGCCAGGCATTGTGCCCCACACACTTAAGCATGCTTTCTGAAGCTCCTTCAAAGAATCTGGTTTCAAGACCCAGCTCTGTCTTCCCATGGGACTCCACTGTCTCCTGTGACTTGGGAGGTGCCCAGCAGGTGCCTGCCTGGGAAGCTCTCTCAGGCCTTCTACTTCAGGCATAGTGCATGCACACAGCACCTGGTACCTTAAATACCTGTTCCTATACTCATCTGTCTTGCTGACATGATGAAAATATATGAATTTATTTTTTGATCTGAGTTTTACATTTACTTTTTATTTCACAAATTACTTTCAAATCTATGCAAAAATGCTTCTGTATAGTAAACTATTTTGACACTGTGGATTTTATCCATTTGGAGACCATTCCATTTTATAGAGGCAGCTTTCTCTACCAGGAGATCATGTCATAGCCTAGCCTTTCAGCAATTCACTGAGAAGTAGCATCTGAGTGCGAGAAGAGAAAGAGAACCAACCTTGCTGCATCCTCAGCTCTGGGGAGGGGTGGGTGTCCTGGGCCATTTGACAGGTGTGGCAGCCCAGGCTGCCACAATTCAGTGTGAAAGAGCGGCAAAGCACTGGATCTGGATGTTGCCAACATCTTGAAAGCAGTTACCACTGTGTCTGTACACACACAGCCAGCAGAGCCCCATATCCTAGGCATCCAGGCTCAGGCTGTGTCCTGATGGCAACAGCAGCAACCCACACTGCTCTGAGAAGCCCAGCCTGGTGCTCCTGTGCTCCTGTGCCCTGCACCTGCTGTGCAGGACCATGAGCACTAACCGCACACAGGGTGGAAACTGCTCTCCCCACAGGAGAAGATGGTGGCAATCTGACCGACAGTATCATGAGGGTCCTGTGGAATTAGTCACTAACTTTCTCATTCAAAAGAAATGATTAGCTAGGCTGACAGGGTAGCTCTTGGGATGACAGTGTCCAATTACCTGAATACTACTGGATCTGTAAGTACAATGCAAAGTATGTGAACTCAGTATTCCACTGGGTAACCACTTTGGAACAAAGGGCTTCACTGCCATTTTAAAATGAAAATGTCCATGAGAAAGAGATCGTCTACATAGCAGCGATTAGAAGAACTTTAGAAGATAACAATGGAAATGGCATAAAAATCTCATGAGCCTAGAAATAAATCAAACAAAATTGTATGAAACATCTGCAGAGAAAAATCACGTTATTGCAAAGAATATTGTGTACTAATTGATTAAAGACTCAATATTATGAAAATTACTTAATTCCCTCCAAAGCTCTATAGCAATTACATGCAATCCTAATCAAACTTCCTACAATAATCAAAAAGTACTGGCACAGAAAGGGAGTAAGAGAACAAAGCAAGTAGAATCCCAGAGGACCCCTCGTGCACGGACACACAGTGGTCCGCGAAGCTGGCACTGTGCCAGGACAGTAGCCTGGTCACAAGGGCTAAGGTTTAATTTGGTGTCTGCCCAGGGAAGGATGTAAGCTCAGTCCGTGTTCATACATGAAAACAAGGCTGTGAGATGTCAGTGAGAAAGGTAAACACTGAAACTACAGCAGATAATGCAGTGTCTTCAGGATGAGGGGTGACTGACACTTGGATCACATGAGAGTTAAGAACTGCTGTTTCTCATGAAGAGGGAGAAGGCAAGCAACAGAGTTGAGAGAAAACAATAATACAAGCCACCAAAACACTCACATCCAGAGATAAAAGAAATCTCCAGAGCAGTAGGAAAGAGACAAGTGTTCCAGAGAGAAATGGGCACAAGATGGTACCGGCCATTTGCATGGCTGTAGTTTATTTACAAGACTGTAGAGAAACCCAAGCGTGCCTGCATGCCTAGGAAGAGCTACACATGGTGCAAGCTCTTGGGAGACTGGAATCCCATAACGCGAGTGCAGAGGGGTCATCTGCCCCAGCAGTCCCTCTCCCCAGAGAGGCACACAGGAGAACATGCACACCAACCTTCAGGCAGAGGTACCCAACTAGGAAGGCTAGGAAGAACTCAATGATGCATGCCGTGCGGGGTGGGGCTCCCACAGTTGTGATTTACTCAGACCCTGGACATGCATGTGAATAAATGTCACATGTGCCTGTCACTACATAGAAGTCAAATACAGAAGAATACATGGTGCTCTATTCCTTGTTTTTAATTTCCAAGGCACACCGACAGTCATGGGCCCATTAGACAGAAGAGCGGTGGTCAACCTGGTGAAGGAGGCTGCAAGAATGCTGTCTCTGGGTGGCATATGCACCCCGAGGGGCCTGCTTCTGACAATTCACGGAGCTGTGTGTTTTTCAAGTTTGCCTGCTTCTGGGCTAAGTCGATAAAAATGAAAAAAAAAAAGAAAGAAAAAAAAGAAAATCAAAACAAGTAAAACAGAAATCAAGTATTGTTCTTATTCTTAAACAAAATTCACAAACCAGTGAGGAGCTTCTGAGGTGAAGAGCACAGCTTAAATGCACAACAGCTTAAAATACAGCAGCGGTCATGCACTATGTGGAAGAAGCTAATCTTAGAGGAAAAATAAATGGGAATAAAACTAAACTTTCTCAAAAGCTACTAAACAAAGAGCATTCCTGAAATTTCAAAAAGTGAGAGGCTGAAGGGGTGGTACATGCAGCAAGGCTGTGATATAAAGTCTTACAGAACCGCACAGGCCGGACGCTCTCACCCGCGGCAGTGAACTCCACGCTCCGTTCACAGCACTGCTGACGCTGCACTGGCCAGGGCCAACACTGAGGCAAGCAGGCTCACACGCTTCAGCAGGGAACAGCAACCCCATTTGTGGATGTTGGCCGGAAATAAGTTCCAGAACCGCAGTAGGCAGGAACAAGGGTCTGCAGAGGGTGGTGTGTGCGCCCACCCACACCTGGCTGCCCATGGGGCCCGGCAGGGAGCTCTGCGCGGGCTGCACACTCACCAGCAGCAGGGCCAGTCACGCCCACTCTTCATTTCTGCAGCAGCAATTCTAATTTCTAGCATCTGCCTTTGGTTTTCTTAGCATTTCCATCTCTGACTACTTCCGTCTCGCATCCCTCTGTTCTCGGATGCTGTCCACCTTTTTCTATTAGCACACTTCGCATGTAAGCCACGGTACTTTTACATTCCCTGTCTGACCATTTCAGACCCCGTGCCCGGAGTCTGGTTGTGACGCTTGCCTTGTGGCTTCAGCCCATCTTGTAACATTTGTTTCAAGGTGGACATGCTGACATGCTGCATTAGATAACAGGAACTGAAGCAAACTAGCTTTAGCTGAGTTTATGTGCTAATGGGGGCAGGAGCTGAGCTAAGCTTAGCGTTTGCTGCAGCTGCAGGAGCCAGTGGCTACCAACTCCTGTGTCCTTGCTTTGGTCTGGGCCTACCCCTTCCTCCTGGAGAGCTGTGCCAAGCTCCTTTTCAGGTGGCATCCACATTCCCACGCAGGAGCTGGTGTGAGGCAGGGGTGGGAAGAACAGGCTGCTGTGCTGTGATGAGGGGTCAGATTAAATGGGGCTGTGCCCTTGCAAATAGCCCTCAGCTCTCCCAGCTCACTCCTGAGGAGACGGGAAGACGAGAGGCTGGAGTGGGAAGGCTGCCTCCCCCATGGGTGGCTCTGAGACCATCCTCTCACCTGTGCAGTGGGCCTGTGTCCCAGACGTCACACCACTAGCTCTTCCTTCCCCTTCCAGAGCCAAGAGGCACCCTTTCTGTAACACCTTGAACCTTACTGGTTTCTGGAGGTAAAGTCAGGAATATGCCCAACCAGCAGCCTCCAGGTCTTGCTCACACACTAGTCTGCACTTGTTCTCCGGCAATTTCTGAAGATGATCATCCCATGGCTGGCTTCATCACAGGGCTCTCCGTTAGCAGGTGCCGGCTACAACCCTCCGGGGTGCTTGAGTCTTTTCAGAATTTAGGGGGCTGTTGGCTCTAACCCCAGTTCTGACAGGTCTCAAGAAAGCCACCATCTCCTGCTTGCTCAGTGCTGTCCTGTCGCACAGTGAGGCGTGGCGCCTTCTGTGGGCTTCTGCAGCCAAAGCTGGTGCTACCCACAGTGGGTGCTCCCAGCACTCTTGGCCTCTCAGTCACAGCAGACGGCAGGCAGTTCCAGGCCCAAGGAATGTCTCATCACAGAGCAGAGAGCCTCAAGACCCAGAACCACTGCAAGGCAGAGGACAGCAAGTGCTGGAACTGACCTGGGTAGTGGCTCAAGGTAGGGTCAATGCTACCCGCACTTTGGCTTAATCTAATCCACTTCCTACAAAACCTTTCAGCAAAATCTAAGATCTGAATCACTGCTTCTACACCTGAATAGCAGAGCACAGCTAAAACATGACGATTTAAGATCATCCTTCTAGGAACTCAGTGCCCAGCCTCTGCTGGAGCTGCTGCTGCATGGATCAATCTTTCAAGTGTTTTCTACCACAGTTTTCCACCCATTTCAAAATGTTTTGCACCCCCACTTCACTCTGACAAGTGAGTTTCCTCCTCCATCAAGGAGAATGAGCAGCTGAGGGCTCAGGAGCACCCACTTCTGAGCTCACCTGTATCATTCCCCTGCCTCATCAACACGATGTCCTCTGGCTGGCTCCCCGATACTGGAGACCACTCCTGCTCCTTGAGGGATTTTATCTCATTAGCCATGACCTTTGTATTTCTGGAATCTTCCACTTATTCCTTGCTACTGCCATGGTCTGCAAGCATGACCGCTTTCTTCTCTTAAACAACACAGTGGCCCCAAGCCTCAGAATATCTGCTAACCTCCTGATCCCCTGTCACCTCCATGCACCTGGCTTCTCTCTTTGTTTCCTCAAAGTTCTGCTGACCTAAGATCATCCTAGCCCTCCGAAGAGAGGAGACCGTACAGATTTATCACATGGGAGACCAGCTTCACACTGGGAGGACCTAACACAGAGACCCCTTCACCTACACTCATCTTGCACCTCTCTCTTGAGCTACTGTTGGCAGCCCCAGCTGAGCCCTGGCTTCTAGAGGTGTGCTGGCCAGGCTTGTAAGCAAGCCTCCTATGGCAAGCACCCATACCAATGATGCCACGATGTTCAAATACCTACCTTCGCCGTCAGCGTAACAACATCTGGAGCTCTCCAGATCAAAGCATCAATGTGTGGGAAATTTGAGGGCAGCAGATATCACTTTTATGGTACAGATTTGATGTGCAAAATACAACTTTGTTTTCCAAAATAAATTTCTATCTAATGGAAAATAATCCAGTCACATCCTAGTTGACTCTTTAAAAGTAGTAATTAGCATTTCAGAGTTACAATAAATTACATTCAAGCCTTTGCAACCCCACATCCCCAGGCCACACCTAAGTTCTAGAAGAGTGAGGGGAAATCTGTAGCATCTAAGGATGGGGAAGTAACCTTCAAAGCCATTGCTGATCCACGTGACCCCAGCTCCTGCTGCTGCAGGCTGGCCATGACCACAATGCCACACCCACAGAGCCATCTCATTCCTCCATACCACGGAGCCATGCAGCTGCTCACCTGTTTCTAGTTGGCCACTTAAGGGTTACAGAAGCATGTGGCACTCTTACATGACTTTGGAGCCTTAGGGGATCTCAGCAGGCTGGACCAGCTGTCTGTCTATGCCTACAAACACACTCCGAGGGCTGGGCTCCCATGGGCTGCTCACCTCCCAGAGCCAAGGGCAGGACTGAATTAGTTAATCATCTCATTTTGACAGCACATCCCTGGGAGACCTCCACAGAGGCCAGTACCCCAGACCCACACCTGCCAATGCTGCTTCTGCAGCTCATCTCCTTCTATGACAGGAAGGTTATGAGGAACTGCGTGACTGCCTTGTTTCTTTCTCTTCTGCTGCTTTTCCCTGAAACTCTATATTGATTCGCTTAAGACGTGGCCTCATGAGTCTCAATAGCACCTAGCTCTTCTAAATCAAAAATTCTGAGCTTCAGGACAACAGTCAATATTTTTTAAAAAATCTATTTAGAAACACAAAAGCTGAGTATATTTATGTTTTAAAACCCCTGGTCCTCTGTGGTTTCTGACAATGCTTCTGAGCATTTTATGATGTGTCAGATACTATGTGGTCCATGTAAAACACAAAGTACTATAAGCTCCCGCACACAGCATGAAGGTCTAAGTGTTCTTCAAAGGTGCAAGGGCTCTACTGAGACAGAGCCGGATCCAAAGCTATTGAGAGCACAACGGTCCCAAGTCCTTATTCTTAAGGAGCTGTGGAAAAGAGCCTCAGCGTTCTTCCTGCCTTCATGGAGTGGCACAGTCATCCCGTGCATCAGCACAGGCAGGAGAGCCCTGGGCCTCGGGAGAGACATAATCACAAAAGACCACTGACAGCAGGCTAGACCAGCGACAAGCCCGGTCTCCTGCACAACCCCCTAGAGCAGGCTAGATCAGTGACAAGCCCGGACTCCTGTACTCCAAGGGCAACAAGCAGATGGTCACGAATAACTCCACTCTGCTTTGAAAAACTAGTATCACAGCACCAATAAAAAAGCAAACTGACAAATTTGTACTACTTGAGTGATTTATAGTGATTTTAAGGTGGAGGATAATTAAACTATTCTTTATTCACTCCTAAAACTTACACACAAATGTCTTTCTGAAGCAATAATTTTACTTTATAAAACAGATTCAGACCCTGAGTCCATCTGATCTTTAAGGTACTCAACTCAGCTTTAAAACAAAAGTAGCACATGTAATTACAATCTAGCAGGTAAATGAAATTATACAAGCAACACAACAGAGATAGTTGAAAATGTCCTAGAAACAACTTGATTTTGTTTCAGTGAACCAGCACTCATAAATCCTCACCGAAATTGTTATGACTCTTTATCTAGAAAGTCAGGGCTTAAAAATGAACCCCAGAAGAGGACTGGTTGCTGCTTAAAGAGTTCAAGGAAACTTTCAGTCTGATCTTCCTTTAGGTCCAGAAATAGTCAACAATGGCTCCCTGCCTGGTGGCGGGACGGACACCTTCGGCCGCTGGAGACACTGGTGACACCCACCCACCCTCATCCCAAGGGCAGCACAGGCGTCCTGCGTGACTGCAATGAAGCCTCAGCACAGCCATTTTTCTTTATGTTGTTTGAAATTAAAAACATATTAAATTGATCCATTATGAAAATTTTGTTCTCTACATTGTGTGTTTCAGACCATGT
Source organism: Xerus rutilus (assembly GCA_028644305.1). Classification (NCBI taxonomy): domain Eukaryota; kingdom Metazoa; phylum Chordata; class Mammalia; order Rodentia; family Sciuridae; genus Xerus; species Xerus rutilus. The sequence continues at coordinate 690,743 of CM053412.1, forward strand.
CTATATCTTAAGGCTATGAAACAATTTTTGTAATTGTAATAACGAAACAAATTATTGACTTTAACTTAAGGAAATTGTTGCTTCAATGACTAAATATTCAACCCAAACAAATCTCCCTAAATTGCATCATACACAACTTGCTCATTTCCACAGGTTAATGTAGTGATGCTCTATTTGTGCCTTTTCCATTTCCAACTCTTACATCTTTATTTTGTAGTGGTGGGAGAGTGTCCCTGAATCACTTCAGCAATTATGACTCTGTAACAAAGTATGAGCAATCAACATTACTATGGGGAGACAATCCACATCAGCACCAGTGGCAGAGCTGACAGAAATCTGGCTATGTGCTTACAAGGCGCAAGCCTCTAGTCTAGGCCTAGCTTCCTGGAGCGGTTCAGGAACTTTGGGGTTACTGAGAATCTGGAACATTAAGTTTTTTGAGAACCTAATATCTCTGATGCCAGCGTAGCAAGTCATGTCTAGAACAACTCATTACCCGTTAAGGGTTTACCATGTGCAGAAGAGAGGGAAAGAAGCAGAGGACACACGCATCTGTGGTGAGCTCCCCTAGATTTTGTTTAGAGTCTCTTTAAAGGCAGTGCTAGCTTCTGATCCCTAACAAGTGACAGATGCAACAGGTGATCACCTTAAGTAAGGATTACCTTGTCTGATTAAGAAAAGACTTAGAAAGGGAGGGTACCACACATACAGTAGATTCCCCATTTGGGTTTACAATGACAGCAATTTGAGGGTAGTGGCAGGGGGGAGATGAAAACTCACATTTAGGATTTTGTTTCAGGACCCATATTTACCCAGGGTTTTCTATGGAAAAATCAATGATCTCTCATAGTGTGTTCAACCTATCACACTAGCATAGAAGTCTGCACAGATGTGCAACAAAACAAAACGAACGAACAAAACAAAAAACAAAAACACTACTCACCAAGCAGAATGCAATACTAAACACCAGAAGAGAATCCGGTACTCTGGCCACACTGCCTCTTTTTTTTGTTTTGTTGTTACTGGGGATTGAACTCAGGGGCACTCAACATCTGAGCCACATCCCCAGCCCTATTTTCGTGTTTTATGTAGAGACAGGGTCTCAACTGAGTTGCTTAGTGCCTCACCATTGCTGAGGCTGGCTTTGAACTCGTGATCCTCCTGTCTCAGCCTCCCGAGGTGCTGGGATTACAGGCCATGGTGCCTGGCTTATACTGCTTCTTCTTCTTTTTTTTTTTTTTTGGTACTGGAAATTGAACTCAGGGGCACTCAAACACTGGGCCATGTCCCCAGCCCTATTTTGTGTTTTATGTAGAGACAGGGCCTCACTGAGTTGCTTAGCACCTCGCCATTGCTGAGGCTGGCTTTGAACTCGCGATTCTCCTGTCTCAGCCTCCCTAAGTGCTGGGATTACAGGCTTGAGCCACCGCACCCGGCTTATACTGCTTCTTTTATCAACTGAAGACCAATATTATTCCATCCTCACCCACAGGCTCTATTTAGGGGTGATGATTTAAGAGGCTCTAAAACATCTCTCACTGATTCCTTCAGTGCCCCGCTGAGGAAGGACAACAGGCAGGACTGAGCTGGTGCAGGACGCTGGGCACCAATGGGATGAGGAGGAGTGTGGGCTGACTGCAGTGAAGGATTGCTCAAGTGAACAAACACATGAAGGGTAGAGGTAGATGGGTTTCTCACTGCCAGGGAAGGGAGGTACAATATGGAGAAAACACTAGAAGTAACCCTGTGGACCTAAAATGGAACTGGAAGTATGTTTGAACTCATGGTGTTCAATATACACAAAGATAAAAAAGACTGACATGGTGTATGCATATCCATCCACTCATACACATATCCATTTATTCTGTCCATCCACCTATCCACCCACACAGGTATCCATCCATCAATACATCCATGCATACACCCATCCACCCACACTCATCAATCCATGAATCCATCCATGTATCCATGGAGTCCCAACCCATGCCCCGCGCCACCATTTCCTATTCACCAACATGGGGCTCGGCCCAAACAGCCACCATTTGGGAGCACTGCAGCTATCTCTATAGCCCTTCCCACACAGTAATCTCCACTGGGACAATGGACGGGGCCAGGAGGCACCTGCCCGTGGCAACACTGCAGGCCACATTGCAGGCCACACTGCAGCATCACCAAATAGGCCACCCAATGCTGTTGTACAGCCTATCCTTCCAGCCCCATCTCTGAAAGCAGTTGCCTCTGTCTTCGGACACCCCCACTGCTATCTTGGATCACCTCTGCTGCCACCTCTGCCATCGTTAGCTGGGGCAGCTTCCACGTTGGGACACTGACTGGGTCCTGGAAGCCCAACATCAAGGCATCTCTCCTCGGTGTGCTAACAGACACCATCCCGCTGCAGAGGCAACAGGGAGCCCTGCATGGGGCCAGCTCTCTCTCTCCTCCTGCTAACAGCCGACTTCTTTTGATTACCCTTTCACTAGTCCTATAATCTAATACCTCTATGTTCCCACATCCCATCTCATAAACACCACAGCCCACCCCCCACCCCATCCAACATTAGAAACAGTGAACCCTTACGGAAACCTATTGACTACATGGTAGAAGATAACTGAACTCATCATTTCTGTTTATGGCAACAAAACTGTAAATGTCAAAATAGAAGCTAATTGATTGACGGCTACATATTAGTTGCATTGGGTGCCCTAAACATTGATATCCCCCTTAAAGGTGAGTTATTGGTAACCTGCAGGAACACTGCAAGAACGTATGGTAGAAGCTGCAACACCACAGATCTGCACTGCAAGAGAGGAAGACACACAGACAACATGGAAAACAAGGGAGGAAAATGCCCCCAAACAAACCAGGATACTTTAAGAGAATCTACTGATAGCACACTAGATGAAATGTCAGAGAAAGAGTTCAGAATGTACACAATTAAAATGATCTGTGAATTAAAGAATGACTTAAGTGAGCAAACACAGGCAAAAATTGGTCACTCTAACAAAGAAATAAGAGAGCAAATACAGCCAACCATCGATCATAACAACAGAGATAAGGGAGCAAATATAGGTAGCAAAAGATCACCTCCAGAAAGAGAGAGAGATTCTGAAAAAACAAAATAAACCAAACCAAACCAAAACAAAACAAAAAACCAGCCCTGAAAAACAAAAGCCAAATCCTTGAAATGAAAGAAATAATAAACCAAATAAAAAACTCAATAGAAAGCATCACCAACAGACTAGATCATTTGGAAGACAGAACCTCAGACAATGAAGACAAAATATTTCAAAAATCTTGAAAATAAAATTGACTACATAGGGAAGATGGTAAGAAACTATGACCAGAACATCCAAGAATTATGGGATAATATCAAAGGATCAAATCTAAGATTTATCAGGATAGAGAAAGTCACAGAGTTTCAAACCAAAAGAATAACCAATCTCTTCAATGAAATAATACCAGAAAATTTTCCAAACATTGCGAATGAATTGGAAAATCAATACTAGAGGTTTATAGGGCACCAAATGTACAAAATCACAATAGATTTACACCAAGGCACATTATAATGAAAATGCCCAGCATACAGAATAAGGATGGGATTTTAAACGCCGCAAGAAAGAGAAATCAGATTACATATAGGGGGAGATCAATTTGGATCTCAGTAGATTTTTCAACCTAGACCTCAGAGCCAGGAGGTCCTGGAACAACACATACCAAGCTCTAAAAGAAAATGGATGCCAACCAAGAATCTTATATCCAGTAAAATTAAGCTTCAGATTTGATGATGAAATAAAAACCTTCCATGATAAACAAAAGTTAAAAGAATTTACAGCAAGAAAATGTGGACTACAGAACATTCTTGGCAAAATATTCCAAGAAGTGAAAAACAACAGTGAAAATCTGCAATGGAAAAAAAAAAAATCTGCAATGGGAGGAACTACACTAAAGGAAAAGCCAATCAAAGGAGAAACCAAGTCAAGTTAAAAAATAAAAATAAACCAAATTGACCAGTAATACAAACAATTTCTCAATAATAAAACACTGAATGTCAATGGCTTAAACTCATGAATCAGAAGACATATACTGGCAGATTGGATTAAAAAAAAAAAGACCGAACAATACGCTGCCTTCAAGAAACTCACCTCACAGGGAAAGACATCCATCCACAGACTGAAGGTGAAAGGGTGGGAAAAAATAGGCCATTCAAATGGACCATGTAAACAAGCAGGGGTTTCCATCCTCATATCACATAAAGTGGACTTCAAACCAAAGTTAGTAAAAAGGGATAAAAAAGGTCATTTCATGCTGCTTAAGCGAATCATGTATCAACAAGACATAATCTTGAGTATCCACGCCCCAAACCCTTCTCAACTACAAGAATCAAACAGACCACAACACAATGACACTGGGTGACTTTAATATACCTCTCTCAACACTGGATAGATCTTCCAAACAAAGAAGCACAGAACTCAATAAAACAATCAATAATTTGATTTAACAGACATACATAGAATATTCCATCCATCAACAAGCAAATAAACTTTAAAATTTTTTTTTTAGTTGTAGATGGACACGATATCTTTTTTGTGTGTGTGTGGTGCTGAGGATCAAACCCAGTGCCTCACGCATGCAAGGCAGGCACTCTACCACTGAGCCACAATCCCAGCCCCACAAACACACTTTTTTTTCAGCAGCACATGGATCCTTCTCCAAAATAGACCAATGTGTTATGCCACAAAACAAGTCTTAGCAAATACAAAAAAAATAGAGATACTACCCTGCATTCTATCTGACCATAATGGAATGAAATTAGAAATCAGTGATAAAATAAAAAATATAGAAGGTTCTCCAACACCTGGAGACTCAATAATGAGCTATTGAATGACCCATGGATAACAGAAGACATCAGGGAGGAGATAAAAAAAATACTTAGAGGTAAATGAGCACTCTGGTACAACGTATCAAAATCTCTGGACACTGTGAGGGCAGTGCTAAGAAGAAAGTTCACTGCATTAAGCTCATTCATTCAAAGAAGAAAAAGTCAACAAATAAAGGATCTGACATTACATCTCAAAGCCCTACAAAATGAGGAACAAAGCAACACCAAAAGAAGTAGAAGACAAGAAAAAATTAAAATTAGGGCTGAAATCAATGAAACTGAAACAAAAGAAACAATTCACAAAACTGACAAAACAAAAAGCTGGTTCTTTGAAAAACTAAATAAAACTGACAAACCTTTAGCCACCCTAATGAAAAGAAGGAGAGAGAAAACTCAAATTGCTAAAATTTGTGATGAAAAGGAAATATCATGACAAGACACTAGTGAACTACAGAATTAGAAACTATTTTGAAAATTTATACCAGTAAAATAGAAAATTTCAAAGACACCAACAAATTTCTAGAGGCATATGACCTACCCAAACTGAGTTACGAGGACATACACAACTTAAACAGATCAATTTCAAACAAGGAAATAGAAAATGCCATCAAAAGCCTACCAACAAAGAAAATCCCAAGACCAGATGGATTCTCAGCCAAGTTCTACCAGACTTACAAAGAACTAATACCAATGCTCCTCAAATTATTCCATGAAATAGAAAAAGAGGAAACCCTTCCAAACTCATTCTATGAGGCTAGTATCACCCTGACACCAAAACCAAAGACTTCAAAGAAAGAAAATTTTGGACCAATATCCCTGATGAACACAGATACAAAAATTCTCAATAAAATTCTGGCCAATTGCATACAAAAGCATATTAAAAAATAGTGCACCATGATCAAGTGGGGTTCATTCCAGGGATGCAAGGTTGGTTCAACATACAGAAATCAATAAACGTAATCCACCACATCAACAGACTTAAAGATAAAAATCCTACAATTTTATCAATTGATGAAGAGAAAGCATTTGACAAAATACAGCACCCTTTCATGTTCAAAGCACTAGAAAAACTAGGGATGGTAGGAACATACCTCAACATTGTAAAAGCAGTCTATGCTAAACCCAAGGCCAACATCATCCTAAATGGAGAAAAATTGGATGCATTCCCTCTAAAAACACAAACAAGACAGGGATGCCCTCTTTCACCACTTCTATTCCACAGTTCTTGAAACTCTAGCCAGAGCAATTAGACAGATGAAAGAAATTAAAAGGATACAAACAGGAAAAGAAGAACTTGAACCATCATTATTTGCCGATGACATGATACTAAGAGGATCCAAAAAATTCTACCAGAAAACTTCTAAAATTAATAAATGAACTCAGCAAAGTAGCAGGGTATAAAATCAACACCCATATATCAAATGCATTTCTACACATCAGTGATGAATCCTCTGAAAGATAAATTAGGAAAACTACCCCATTCACAATAGCGTCAAAAAAAATAATAAAATTCTTGTGAACCAATCTAACAAGAGAAGTGAAAGATCTCTACAATAAAAACTATAGAACACTAAAGGAAGAAACTGAAGAAGACCTTGGAAGATGGAAAGATCTCCCATGCTCTTGGATAGGCAGAATCAATATTGTCAAAATGGCCATACTACCCAAAGCGCTATAGAGATTCAATGTGATTCCAATTGAAGTCCCAACATAATTCCTTATAGAAATAGAAAAGGCAATAATAAAATTCATTTGGAAAAATAAGAGACCCTGAATAGCCAAAGCAATCCTTAGAAAGAAGAGTCAAGGAGGAGGCATTACAAAAACAGAGCTTAAACTATACTGCAGAGCAACATTAACAAAAACGACATGGTAATGGCACCAAAATAGACATGTAGACCAATGGTACAGAATAGAAGACACAGAGACAAACCCACATAAATACAGTTATCTCACACTAGACAAAGGTGCCAATAACATACATTGAAGAAAAGATAGCCTCTTCAACACATGGTGCTGGGAAAACTGGAAATCCATATGCAGCAAAATGAAACTAAACCCCTGTCTCTCACCATGCACAAAACTCAACTCAAAGTGGATCAAGGACCTAGGATTTAGACCAGAAATTGTATGCCTAATAGAGGAAAAAGTAGGCCCAAATCTCCATCATGTTGGATTAGGCTCTGACTTCCTTAACAAGACTCCTAAAGCACAAGAAATAAAATCAAGTATCAGTAAATGGGACGGATTCAAACTTTTCAAGCTTCTTCTCCACAAAAGAAACAATCAATGAGGTGAACAGAGAGCCTACATTTTGGGAGCAAATTTTTGCCACATGTATGTCAGAGCACTAATCTCCAGGATATATAAATAATTCAAAAAGCTTGGGGCTGGAGTTATGGCTCAGTGGTAGAGTGCTTGCCTAGCACACGTGAGGCACTGGGTTCAATCCTCAGCATCACATAAAAATAAGATAAAGATATTCTGTCCACCTACAACTAAAAAATAAATATTAAAAAAAAAAAAGCTTAACAATAAAAAAACCAAACAACCCAATCAATAAGTGGGCTAAGGAGCTGAACAGACACTTCTCAAAAGAAGATATATAATCAGTCAACAAATACATAAAAAAATGTTCAACATCTCTAGCAATTAGAGACATGCAAACTAAAACTACTCTAAGATTTCATCTCATGCCAGTCAGAATGGCAGTTATCAAGAATACAAACAACAAATATTGAAGAGGATGTGGGAGAAAAGGCACACTTATACATTGCTGGTGGGACTTCAAATTGGTGCAACCACTCTGGAAAACAGTATGGAAATTCCTTAGAAAACGTGGAATGGACCCAGCCATCCCACTCCTCAGTCTATACCCAAAGGACTTAAAAACAGCCTACCAGTGATACAGCCACTTCAATGTTTATAGCAGAACAATTCATAATTGCTGAAATGTGGAGGCAACCTAGATGCCCCTTAATAGATGAATGGATAAAGAAACTGAAGTATCTATACACAATGGAATATTACTCAGCATTAAAAGAGAATAAAATTATGGCATTTGCAAGTAAATCAATGAAGTTGGAGAATATCATGCCAAAAAACCAAAGGCTGAATGTTCTAATAAGTGGATGCGGATCCATAATGGGGGGGAGGGGTGATGGGAAGAATGGACGAACTTTGGGCAAAGCAGGGGGAGAGGAGGGGGCATGGAGACAGGAAAGATGATGGAATGAGATGGATATCATTACTCTACTAGGTACATGTATGACTGCACATATGGAGTAATGCTACATTGTGTACAACCAGAAAAATGAAAAGTTGTGCTCCATTTGTGTACAATGAATCAAAACGCATTATGCTGTCATATATACCTAATTCGAATAAATAAATGATTAAAACAAACAAACAAACACCACGGGCACTGTTTCTTCACCCAGAATGAAAACCTTTATTAAGTCTCTACCACAATAGACGGCGACCTCCTTAAAGGGCTTCCAGCTGTAGCCCCAATCCCAGCAATCCGACTCCACAGGCCATGTGCTCTGTCTGCTGACCAGCAAGCCCACGCTCCTGCCAACCTCCACGCCAAAGCACAGCGCGCATGATGCCCACATCGCGACACTGGGAAGGACACTGCAACTGGATGCAACACCTCCTAGGTCTTGAACACCCACAGCGACAGATACCACGCCAAGTTCCTTATGTGCATCACCTCACCTCAGCACCTCAGGAGAGCAGCCAGACCACCAGCAAGGCCAGGTCTGGGCAGATACAGCAGGACACTGTGAGGGACAGGACTTACACAGGTGACAACCAGCTGGCAGTGTAAGTGGTCGGGGACAGTATACCACAAGTGCCACCTTGCCCGAGGCTGAGGCTGCTGAATGTGGGTCTATTCAAAACAGAGCTTGGTACAGTCACCCTCTAATGTCAAAAAAATCAAACATTCATTCCCAGAATGTACTTGTAGAGGTATGAGCAGACAGGTTAGACCAAATGTATTAAGACTTGATTCTGAGGAATACCTAAACAAAATTACTACTTAGAAAAGGGTAACTATGGAAGGAAAAACAACATGACCACACCCTAAGAAAAATACCACAATCATTCAATGTGTATATAAGACACTGCCAGAGGCTTAAAAAGAGGTGGCCAGGATGGGCCCCAGGTGGTACTGTCAAGAGGGAACTGTGAACTGGGCGCAGTGGCACATGCCTGTAATGCCAGCACGCCTGTAATGTAAGGCTGGCACAGGAGAATCGTGAGTTCAAAGCCAGCCTCAGCAATGGGGAGGTTCTAAGCAACTCAGTGAGACCCTGTCTCTAAACAAAACACAAAATAGGGCTGGGGATGTGGCTCAGTGGTTGAAACCCGAGTTCAATCCCCAGTACCCTCTCCCACCCCAAAAAGAGGGAATTGTGTATGCTGCAGTCACAGTGTGCTGGGGTCCTCGACAAGAGCCACAGGCAGGGTGGCTAAGCAGGAAGAACACACTCAGCAGCCTCTGCCTCCCTCAGTGCATCCCCAAGGACAGGCGCCTACTTAACTGCCCAGGGCCAAATTAGGGATGGGGCTTCTGTCTCAGAGGGGAGGAGGGGGCACTTGCTCAAAATGAGTCCCACAAAAGTGGACTTTGGTAGAAGGCAGTGAGGAAACCACAGCACCCTCCCTTCTGGCTCACTGCTGGTTGGAAAGGCCCCAAAGGTTGCTTCCGAACCCTCTGCACGTGTGTGACCTGCTGATGACAGGCAGTGACCCCACAGCATTTCTAACACATAAACCATCCTGGTCTGATGGTTCACAGAATCACTGTGGGAACATGGTATTTACTCAGAGAAATTCAAAATAACAGGAAAAGCTCGTTCTCTCACTCAGGTGCTCACTAGCAACATGAATATCCACTCTGGCCCACTTTATCCTAGGGCAGACGGGGGTTCTGCACAAAGCTGGCTTTTCACCTCCCATCTTAGTTTTGACATCCATGATGAGTCATGGGCTGGGGCTCAGTGGCAGAGTGCTTGCCTAGCATGTGTGAGGCACTGGGTTCCATCCCCAGCACCACATAAAAATAAACAAATGTGTACATTCTTTATTTAAAAAATAAATAAAGTTATTACCACAAGTTCTACACATTTTTAATTGTTTTCATGGACTTGGGGTAAGGAATCAAGGGGTTCAAAATACAAAGACAATTAGGAAAGTATTCATCTGCTTCTTGGGTAACTTATACTTCTCTGTTAGGAATTTGGATTACAAGCTGGGTGCGGTGGTGCAAGCTTGTAATCCCAGCACTTAGGGAGGCTGAGACAGGAGAATCGCAAGTTCAAAGCCAGCCTCAGCAATGGCGAGGCGCTAAGCAACTCAGTGAGACCCTGTCTCTACATAAAACACAAAATAGGGCTGGGGATGTGGCTCAGTGGTCGAGTGCCCCTGAGTTCAATCTCCAGTACCAAAAAAAAAGAATGTGGATTACAGAGAATTTAGCTGTAGTTGATTAGGTATAAGGAAATACTATCAAATATATTCTTACTTAACAAGCAACAAATACGTAAGCCCTTCTTATTTAGAACTTTACGGAGAACTCAATTTTTCTAATAAACAAAGCATTTACTTTAATAAAGATGCTTGCATTTCCTGTCTGAAGCATCTGCTTTAAAATTAAGTTCATATTTTAAGAGAATTTAGAAACAAAATCCAGTTTTCTGCTCTAGGTGTTTGTTATATGCTCACATAGCATCCAGTCCCAGATCCTACCATCAGCATTACTTCTCAACATTTAGTATTTCGCATTTTTACAGCTTTCTTGAATTATAAGCCCACTTGTCCTCAAACTGCAGATGAGGAAACCTGACTTTAAGTTGTGTACAGTTGTGTTAGAGTGTGCCAGCCATGGGAATGAGGGTCCAGGTGTGCTGGCAGAGCCCCAGGGGTGCATGCGACCTGGGTGCTGCTCCAGGGCTGCATGGCAGGTTGTGTAGTGGTCAGTCTTCTCTTGATGAGGCTTTGGACACTGTGACTGTTTAGGATTAACAGTCCTTTGAATGTAGATTGTGATACTATATTCTACAACAAGTAATTCCTTTGTGAAGCACATTTTTAAACAAGTATTTAAATTCGAAAATATTTTATTACTTAAGAAGGCAACTATTAGAAGTATTAAGGGGTTCTATAACTCTCTGCAACCCTGAGAGAAAAGGAAGCTGTTCTAAGATTTTATTATAAATCAACAAAACTCTACCAATATTAAGAAATTGCCTTTTTTAAAAATAAGAAAGCTATTCTCCAAAACTGCCTTGATTTCAACTTGCAAAATACACCATAGTTGGCTGTATTTTGCTCTATTATTTGAAAATGCCTTCCCAACAATCCAGATAACGAGAAGTGGCTCTAATTCATGTAATGGCACATGTCACCTGTCTCTCTGTCAATGAGACATGTGAAAGCATCTTTTTATTAGAAACACAAATCAATATACCCAAGGGATTACAATAACTGCTTGAAGTAATTTGCATTATTATTTCATCCTTGCTGTTCTTGCTCTGAGCAACTTATTATTATGAACGGCATGAAAATGGCAACCTGTCACAATTGATTTCTCTTAACCTCCTCTAAGAATTCTTCCCTCTTAGGTATGATCAAGTATCGCCTTATAAATATGTGTAAGGCTAGGTTCTATAAAGCAGTCCATTATTCAAGTTGCACTCTTTGTAATTTAAACTTTCACCAAATATCATCATAAAATTGCTTAGTAATAACAACTTTTGAATTGTTCAAAGTTTCAAAATAAAACTTCCAACTCTGAGTAGAGCCCCCCTCCTCACTAAGCACTATACTGAGGGGAAAATTCTGATTCTGAGCTTTAAGAACTCATTTGTATCCTAGAATTTTTCTCCTAGATCTATCAAAATGCTATAATATAGTCTTAGTCTCCTCCTGGATAAAACATGTTACAATTTCTTTTAAAAGTTCTAGTAAATTCTTATAATAGGCAGTAAGTTGTTTTTTCTTTTTTTCAATTTTGTCAGATAATGAGATTAGATTCCAATACCAATTCTAAAAACAAACCCAAAAGAATCAGATTGAGATATCTGCTAGAGTCACTAAATGTGGTTACAAAGGAATTGTTTTCCACCTTAGATTTCAGTGGCCAGAACAGAGATTCTCAATCTCTACTGTACGTCAGAACTCGTACAGGTGGCTGCACCTCATTTCTGACTCAAGAAGTCTGGGGAGCCCTAAGTTTGTATTTTCAGGTCTGGTCCAGGGATAGGATCAGTGCTGGGAGAAGCCATCTGGCTGCTTCTACCCAGTTAGATCAAACTGCATGAAATTCTATTTTCCCTTTTCCAATTTTGTGTCTATTACTTATTGGGGGAGCAGATCCAGCAGCTGGGATCCAGCTGGGATCCAAAGCAGCTAGGAGCCTGGTGATAGCTGGTAAGTATCACAGAAGTGAGGAAGGGTGGCAGGGTGGGAATGTTCTTCATTCAACTTTTAAAAAAGCAATTTAGGAGGCTGGGGATGTAGCTCAGTAAGTAGAGTGCTTGCCTTGCATGCACAAGGCCTTGGGTTCAATCCCAGCACTACCATCAAAAAAAAAAAAAAAAGCACATTTAAGGATGGTCCAGTATCTCTAGCCATAGGAAAGAGGAAACAAGTGCGCTGGTCTGGGCCCAGGATGGGGTTTCGGAGTCCTGTGCTCTTCTCCTCACTTCCACATGTCTGGAGCAGTTCATAGTGCAACACGCCCTATGAAGACAGAGGACAACTTCCTCCTGCTCGCAGCAGGCTGAGGGCTGCCTCTCCACTGGCATGACAGATGCCAAGGAAGCTAAGAGTGAAGACTGCGGGCTGCCAGGGCCTTTCACAAGCACAGCACCTAAATCTGCATATGCACACCACCTGGCTTTTGCCTCTGTAAGCTGCAACACCTTCTGTGGAACTGGTGGAGAAGCCATCTGGCTGCTTCTACCCAACTGGATCAAACTGCATGAAATTCTATTTTCCTTTTTCCATTTTTTTGTCTTACTTATCTGGGGGAGCAAATCCAGCAGCTGGGATCCAGGTAGGGCCTCTGGGATTGGCTGCTGATAATAGTATTTATTTTCTAAGCAGCTAGAGAAGAACCAGGTAGCCAATATGAAAAGAAAAAGGAGAACTGACCAAAAGGTGCTTGGGGATGTCTGCCAAGGAGAACGACGACTTTAAAACATGCTTTAGGAAACAACTGACCAAACTGGCTGAAGGCTCCATGTCTACCCGCTCAGCTCTGGGGTTTAGAAACCACAAGCTCTGGTCCTCAAGGACCCTCCAACTTGAGTGGGGAAGATGGCCTCCCAACGCGAGCCAAGGGGGAAGGGGATGAGTGGGAGAACCCTGGTGCTCTTCCCAGCACTGGGGGACCGGGTTTGCACAAAAGCGAACAGCCTTGTCAAGGCAGAGCAGGCAGACTCTATGGTGTGGGAAGGGCAGATCTTAGGGCTGCAGGTGGGCAGAGAGCCGGCCTCTATTTGCTGCTGTCTTATGGAGCCACCTAGACCTAGTTAACAACAGTTGCTGCGTACATGGGCCTGATCATTTTAGGAAACTGCCTGATGAGTTTTACATCTCTGCTGGAACCACAGAACCAACACGTTAGAAAGAGTCCATTCATTTAGCCATTTTACATGTCAACAATTACGTGCATCATTTTTTCTTACTTTTAAACCAATGTGATCCCAGAGAGAAACTTCCAGATGCAGGGTCACACCTATAGTAGAAGATAAAAGACCCTGCAGACATCAATGAAGCAACAAAACAGGAACAGAGAGGCAGAGGCAGAAGTCAATGAGTGATGTGCAATCTTTATAGAATTCTATGCTGCTGCTATACCCAGGAATAGAGGAGATGAGTCAATAAGCACAGCATTTGTTGACCTGAGGTGATCCTGTAAGAGTCCACAAGCACTGAGGAGCACAAGACTGCTACTATGCCCCTCGAGAGAAGCCCTGGGAACAGAATGCACACAGCAACAGTCACTCTGCCTTTGCAGGTGCGCTGCAGCAGCCAGGATGCCTCCTTTTACAAGGGAAGTGGATCCAAAAATGCCAACACAGGTGTGCACACGGGTGCCCAGCATCTTCCCTGCGTGATGCCGTCCTGTCACTGCACTTTACCTTTTTATTTGAGGCGAGTAGTGTACAGGGGAGTGAACCCAGGGGTGCTTAACGAATGAGCCACATCCCAGCCCTCTCCATATTTCATTTTGAGCCAGGCCTGGCTCACTTGCTGAGGCTGGCTTTGCACTCCGGTCCTCCTGAGCAGCTAGGTTCCAGGCACGCACCGCTGGGCTGCCTGCACTTGGCCTCTTGGTGCCAACCACCACCCTGCTTCCAGACTCGCTTGGTGGACAGGTGTGCCCCATCTGACCACATCTTCTGCCTTCTTCCCCTTCCGAAGGACTTGCTCCTGGCTACAGGAGGCCTCTGGGCTGCCATCTGAGGGGTCATTTGCTGTTGCTCACTTCACTTCTGTGCTCTGGGGTTACTGTGGTCTTCAGTGATTGTCTCTGAAACCTGCCACTGCTGACCTACAATTTTGGACCAACTCAGTGCCTATTTTTTTATGCCTGCTTTGGGGCTCTTGTCCTCTGCTTGTTACTGGCTCCATCATAACTTAACACTGCACAACGGTTCATGAGCCTAAACGCACCCTTTCTCACTCATTTCTTGAGGAAATGTCTCAAGGCCCCATCAATTTTACCACTTAAATTATTGCCTTGATTTTCCTCCAGCATTTTTTAACCTTAGGAACTTAAAAAACAATTTTGCATATTTGCATGGTCCTCATATTTACATCTGCTGTAATGAAGGTAGAAAATAAATCAAATAAGAAGAGAGTAAAAAGAAGGAGGAAAATGAAAAAGAGAGAAGGAGAGAGAGGAAAAGACATGATTGACTAAAATATTTTCTAGAATCAAAGAAGGCATGTCATATTTTAGATGGTAGTCATATAATATTATGTAATTTTCTTTTATGAATATGAATTTTCTATGTTTAAGTTACTTCTTGATGCCTGTTAAAACTTATTTTTCCGCAGAATTAATATTTTTCTTCTTTTGAAATGAGACCCTTTATCCTTTTATGAAAGCATTAATAGTACTCTTGATTTCTCTCCCGGGAAAATAAATAAATAAATAAATAAAATCCTTTCCCTTATGGTATGATCAGTCCACCTGGTTTATTTTTTTGGTACTGGGGATTGAACTCAGGGGCACTCGACCACTGAGCCACATCCCCAGCCCTGTTTTGTGTTTTACGTGGAGACAGGGTCTCACTGAGTTGCTTAGCGCCTCGCCATTGCTGAGGCTGGCTTTGAACTCGCCATCCTCCTGCGTCAGCCTCCCAATATGCTGGGATGACAGGTGTGGCCACCACGGCGGCTGGTCCATTTGTTATAGATCAACACCCTCTAGGCTCTCTCCCCTGACCCTACGCCCAGACCCCCATGTCACACCCTCTTGTCACCTTGGCCCTCAGAGTGTCCAGTGCTGACTTTGGCAGTCTGTGAACCTACCAGCCTTTCCTACTTTCTCCTGGCGGGCACCACAGTCCACACCAAAGTCACCGCTGCTCCTCCTGCGGTGTTGCCTTTGTTCCCTGGTTACAATCCTCTGCATGGTGTGTGTCTCCCTCTCTTTTGTAATATTTTTTCAGATGTTGAGAGACCTTTCTTTTATTCATTTATTTATATGTGGTGCTGATAATTGAACCCTGTGCCTCGCACATGGTAGGCAAGCACTCAACCACTGAGCCACAACCACAGCCCCACATGGCCTCTTAAACATTGCATTTTGGGGGGTTCCACAGGGTATATTTTCACACTAAAAAGAAGCCCTGAAAAGCTGTAGTCATAGCCAAGCTGTAGGCAGTCACTGATGCTGCTGACTCAGTACCTCTAGCTCCCTCCTACATGGGGAGCAGGGTTGTTCTTATCTGGCTTCCTGAGTGTAGCTGAGACCACTTAGTTGTTCTGGCCAATGAACTATGACCTACATTGCTCACCAGCAGAGGCCTCAAGAGTCAGCGTGCTAGTATTTCTCACCTCAGAGGCTATGAGGAGCAAGCGCCCACCAGCCTGAGGTACACACAACACACAAAAGAGGCCACTTTAATACATCACTGTGGTTTGGGCAGTTTATGATCCCAGTATGGCTTTAGCCTGTCCCAATTGTAACCACTCCTTACTCATTCAAAAATATGTATTTGTAGCTCGAATTACTTTGCTGACAAGTCACTCCAAAACTGAATTTCAACTACTACCATATCAATTAACCCCGTGTATGAAGCACTTGTTGGAATTGTCAGGGATGTCTTCGTCTCTCTAAACAAAACCAAGGAACCTCACAAGCAATTGGATCCCCTTCAGAGTGCTTGCAGTTTCATTTGCACCAGCCTTCCTCAAAGTCCAAACGTCCGCCGCCTCAAGCCTATGGAAGAACACTAGGTGCAGTCTTCAGGAAATAGCATCTCACAAATAGCAAAACGGTAATCGAGGAACAAACATCACATATTCCTCTTCACTCAACACACATCTAAATCAAAGCTTTCCCTGGATACCTTCAGCCCATTTATAGCATGCTTGAAAGTCTTTTCTGAACTGTATTCTTATAAAACTAGCATTGAACACTCGGATTTCATTACACATACAAATTTACCTGATCAATTTGTCTCTCGGATTATTCCTTAATTTTAAAATTTTTTAAAATTTCAGGCTTAAAAATATATATCTCCTAAGAAACCTCTACTAAGGTGCCCTGTTGCACAGTGCACCGCTCAGGATGTCTCCAAGGAGATGCAGTTCCACTGAGGCACCATCTCTTCTGGGGGCTGCGGTGTGCATGCACAACCTCACACCAGGGAAGCTGCAGAGAGGGGCCAGGCAAGGGCAAGGTGCTCCCGGAGCCTCAGGCACTGCAGGCATGCAGCTTCTGTCCCAAGTGGGGCCTGCCACTGAGGGAGCCCTTTACACCAGGTAAGAGGCCAAGCCAGGGTTCCACCCCAGTCCTGTGAACACCAACAATGCCCTTGCTAAAACTATGGAAATGCAGAAGGCTGAAGACAGGAGAGAGGGAGGGAGGTGAGGCAGAAGGAGAGAGGGAGGCAAGAGGGTGGCCACAGGGAGAATTTCTAGACTGTGTGGAACTGGACAGCAACAGGGTACAGTACCTTGCAAACCAGTCAGTAAGTATTTACTGATTGGAAATGAGAGGCTGAAAAGCATTCTGTCCTACAGAGTAAGAGCTACCTATGACACCTGTCTCTTGGCAAGTTCTCTTCTAAAAGCAACATACGTATCATCTTGTTTTCAATATGTGGACACTGTCTCCATTTATAGATGAGGAAACTAAGATGCAGAATTGTGATGTGTGCACCAGACCAAATGGCAAGTCAGTGGCAAAACCCAGATTCTCACCCAGACAATAAAACTCTGGTGCCAGAATTCTTAATCATGATCATAAAATTATAAGGTCACCTAAATTACTCTGAATCAAAATTTCACATAAAGAGCACAATGAGCTAAAAATAAAGGCTGTGTAGACAAAAAAAGGGATAAAGTGAAGAGTGAATCCAAGAAAGAACAGGAAATAAGTTAAACTGAAGAATAAAGTGAAATTAGGAGCTAAATTAAAAGGCAGTCTGGCTTTTAAGATATTCAACATAACATTTAACATTAAATTTACCTTCAAATGTCATAAAATATAAAAGGTAAAAAGATTAGAAAAGCACTGAACTTATACTAGAATATTCTATTCGCTCCCTTGAGAAAACAATCACCACGCTTCCTTGAAAACATATGTAAT
>CM053412.1:708565-739231 GCA_028644305.1 Xerus rutilus
TAATCCCAGCACTTTGGGAGGCTGAGACAGGAGAATCGCGAGTTCAAAGCCAGCCTCAGCAATGGCGAGGCGCTAAACAACTCAGTGAGACCCTGTCTCTACATAAAACACAAAATAGGGCTGGGGATGTGGCTCAGTGGTCGAGTGTCCCTGAGTTCAATCCCTGGTACCAAAAAAAAAAAAAAAAAAAAAAAAAAAAGAAAACATATGTAAGTATGCATGTGATTCTGTAAATTATTAGCTGAATAATTTACTTGTAAATGTTAATTTTAACACTATTGTAGAATTACAGTGACTTTGGTCTATTTGATACTCAAAGGTACAATATTAATCTAAAGAGATAACGTTTCCCATTATCACAATGAGAATTTACAGTGCAGCCAGCCCCTCGCAGAGCACACACAGAAGTGGGGGCTTTTGGGCACCACAGACAGGCCATGCACAGGTGGTAAGGTTTTCCTAATCTTAGAAGGGCTATCTTTTTCAATGCTATTTGGCTGGGGGGTAAAAAAAAGGAACACATTTTGTCTTATACGTGTCTTTTTATAAGGATTATTTAATTTGTAATAAATTTCCAGCAAAGACAGCCTTTACCATTAGGTATAGTGTGAGGAATGAAGCCACTTGAGGGTTGTTGGTTCTACTTAAATATGCAGATTGTTCTCCAAGCAAAGGCAGTGAAGTCACCTTGAGGAAGAACTTGTCATTAGCGGTACGTGGAGTGTGCTGTGCCTTTTCTGAGTAAGCAACTACTGAGAACTCACATGACTCTTTGTTGTGATTTACTTATACATGCTGATTGCTTGAGTGACAACTTTAGGAATCCAATCAAGTAGTCTTTAAATTAAAATTTGGTTTTCAATATGCATCTTCTGAAGTAGAAATAAATAAAACTGTTTTAACAATATCACATTAAGTTAAATGCTATAAAGCATTAGTAAAGATTCCTTTTTTTAAAAAACTAAATTATCAGCATAAAAATAAAGAATACAATTTGAAAAATAAACTGAAGATGAAAAATTGAAGACCCACCAATAACTGTCAAATTACTGACAAATTATAGATCTAATGATGCAAATTCAAGACATATATAAAACTCTGATCAGGCTAGAAAAGTTGTATTTGGAAATGTTTTAAAAATGAGAATGCTATTTTATAAACACAGATGAACCATACCCCAGATCACCAGTACTTCCGAGAATCTGTTTCATGGCACACAGTATGCCATGTGAAGGTGTTATTCACAACTATACCGACTTTCTTACTGGAAGGAAAAGCAAGGTCATTAAAGGATTTGCTCCTTTATCTAGCCTACCTTATTTTTTGGATTGGATGTGTTCATTACACTTCGAGTCTCTTTTCCAGTATAAATGACAACACCTATTACAGTACCTGCAAAAACATGAAAGTGGTCCTTATAGAGGTTCGTGAAGGAAACGAAAGAGGTAACAGTTCTCATTAACTGTCTTGATAGAAAACACATTACTGTTATTTGACTTTACATACATTTATTTTACAGTCAATTTCATTTGGCTAGTTCAAGAAAACCTAATCTCAACTTCTTAAATGGACTTAGAAAAAGCCAAGCGATTTGTTTAAACAATATAGACTCACCTTCATGTAACTTTAGGAGATGGACTACTATGCTTTCCCTGACAACACAAAGAGGGACTCATTCCTCACAACCCACTGGGAGGCAATGCTCTGAACTGACAGCTGGGTGGCTGGACTTGCCAACCAAAGGGGACCAGGAGAACAGCTTCTTTGAGTGAGAGTGCTTCCACTGTATGCCAAGACCAGCAGATACTTCTGCACCTCAGATGGCACGCAGCCAAAACAGCAATGATGTTATAAGAACTGTTAACTTCTCATTTAGGAGCTACTAACCTCTTTTATTCATGTCTTCAAAAGTCTGGTTTTATAATTTTACATGTAAAGGAGATAATTGTTAAACCTAAGAGAAAAAAGTAACAAAATACTTCTTATAACAAACCATAGATTACAAACTCTCAGGGCACCCATCTCTGGACTGTCTAAATTATAACACACCACGGAATCTCTTTTTTAGAACTACGGTTATGCATAATTTCTATTTCTAATTGTTGTCCTTAAGTTTTTTAGATTTTGAAGGTGAAAAACAGGATTATATTAAGGCAATATATATATAACAGTGAAATTAACAACCATGGTAAAGTTAACTATAATAATTATACAAAAACCCTTCAATGTCACATTAATCAAACACATGAAATTCAGTGAACTGTCAGGACCCAAGAAGCAGATATGGCATGAGCTTTTTCTTTGGGTCAATGGACCCCTAGCCACAGCCTGTAACTCACAGCTGCCCCTCCAGCAGGCCCAGGGAGATGAAAATGCTAACCAGGTGTCCTCAGCAGCAGTGTGTGCAGTGTGTTCAACTGTGCTTCCCTGAGAAGGAAGTGGGGCTTCTGTCTATCACCTTGCTGGGAGGCACAGGGGGCCCACCAGCTCCATGTGAGCTCCCCTACTTGCACAAGACTGTCTCTACATGTTACCACCCCATAAGCTTCCTAGATGAAATGACTACACTTAATGTTCACAAAAATGCTATGCACATAATAAAGTAACAGTGCAGAAAGCTTAAAAGAGACTTACATGGTTGCATCATAGCATCCTTTGAATGTTAGAAAAATAAGGTAAAGTACTAAAGATGGCTGATCAATATTTTCTTCCCATTTTGCTGATTTGACTTAACCAAAATGTAAAAGTGCCACTAATGTAAAATTACACAAGAAAAACTGCATAATTTATTAACTATTTTTTAACAACAGCAGAATGAACAAGCCTCAGAGGAGCCCTCATAATAATTAGTCGAGTTAGAAACCTTGTCCTAAAAGCCAAGGTAGATCATGAACAGTGTGGATCCTAGGCTGCCACTGTGATTCACAGTACCCAAGTTAAAGGTAAGAAATGACGTGGGTAACAAAAAACACAGAACACGTTAACAAGTCTTTACCACAATTCCTGATGTCATACTGACATAATTTATATACATCTGGTAATGGTTCTTATATGTATTTTCCCATTTGATTCTCCCTAAAAATGAGTACTCATTATAATTAGCTTAAAATGCATGGTTTTTCTGAGTTCCCTGCTTTTTAATTACTGAAACGAGTACAGGAATACACGGGATGTTCTCTATTCTCTTGTATTTATGGACTGGTACCAGCTGAAAGACCCAGTAAACCCTGTATAAAGAAATACAGGAAAGGGCTGGGGCTGGGGCTGGGGCTCAGTGGCAGGGCACTAGCCTAGCATGTATGAGACCCTGGGTTCGATCCTTAGCACCACATAAAAATAAACAAATAAAATAAAGGCCCATCTATAACTACCAAAAAAATAGTAATAATTAAAAAAGAAAAAAGAAAGAAAGGCAGAAAGCCGAGTGCATGCCTATAATCCCAGTGGCTTGGGAGGCTGAGTCAGGATCACTAATTCAAAGCCAGCCTCAGCAACAGCAAGGCGCTAAGCAACTCAGTGAGACCCTGTCTCTAAATAAAATACAAAAAAGGGCCGGGGGTGTGGCTCAGTGGTTGTGTGCCCCCCGAGTTCAATCCCTGGTACCCCCTCCCAAAAAAAAAGAAATACAGGAAAGGGACAGGCTATTAATTCGAAAATGCAACGTATGAGGGCAGCAAGACCTGACACACTCTTGTGCCACAGCAGATAGTGGAAGGTCAAATTTGACAAGTATAAGATGTTTTAAGATTTCCCAGTAAATAAAATATTTAAATGGAAGAATTTCAAAACTTTATATTTTAAGTATGGAATTAAGCCCCCCTCCTCCTGGCTCCAACTTGGGAAGCTTCTATTCAGAAAGATCGATTCAGAAATGCGTTTATATATTAAAAACATGACCACAAAGAAATTGCTAATAGGAAGGTACCATGTCATAAAGTCACTAAGGGTGGTGGTGATGTAATATTGGTAAGTAATCAAAATTTAGCTCAATTTGTACCAAGGAAACATTTTATAAGATTTGTGAGCACTTAATCTTGAAAGCCAGGGGTTAATTTCCCTGATCCTTATTTACCTATCTCATATTGACTAGTTATTGAAAAGTCAGTGTAAGAAGATCCAGGTGCTAGCTGTCCCCTGTCACTGGCTGGGTAGCCCTATCCTGCATGACATGGTCCATTGGTATGACTTTAAACTTTGGTGCCATCCCCCTGTCACTCAAGGGGATAGTTAATATATTAGCTATTATATGAGCCCCTTATTACACCTCTTGAGAAAATTTCACACAAAATGTTACCAACTTCTAATTAACAGAACAGTTATACTTTAAGCAAATAACTTTTCTAATGCAAATTAAGAAAAAAATGCTAATTAGGTCAACTTTAGGGGGACAAGGTATTTTTACATAAATATTTAACATAAAATGACCACAAAACAATTCAGCAAGTCAAATGACTATTTTCCTGAATATTTTAAAAGACAAACCTACTGCAATATTTTCAGTTGCTTTTAACCACTGAGAAAATATTATGTTCAGTTGGCTTATTTTCAACCAATCCTCACAAACCCCAAATAACTTAAAGATGATTCATGGATAATTTATACACACACATATACACACACATACATGCAAAATATAAAACCTAGACCATTTTAACAAAAGGATTGATGGCTTTAAATTATTGCATCAAAAAGATAATAGAATGCTAGCTGGGCATGGTGGCGCATGCCTATAATTCCAGCACTTTGGGATGCTGGAGAACCGTGAGTTCAAAGCCAGCCTCAGCAACGGCAAGGGCTAATCAACTCAGTGAGACCCCGTCTCTACATAAAACACAAAATAGGGATAGGGATGTGGCTCAGTGGTTGAGTACCCGAGTTCAATCCTCGGTACCAAAAAAAAGGAAAAGGAAAAAAAAAAAGATAGTAGAATGCTTACTTATTTATTCAAAAATTAACTCAAGACCAAAAGAGAAGTATGTGTTTTATCTGTGTATGAAAGCAGACGGAGAGTACTGTCAACCAAAGTATAATGCATGCAGACCGGCTAGATACTATAGAAACAAGCTGTCAGGACCAGCAACACCAGTCAGGAACTGACTGTGATTGACAGATGCTCTCTGGTGCCAACCTTCACAAATACCAGGGTCCACACGGCACCCTGATGTGGAGCCTTCACACACTGGGCCTGACAGGGAAGCAAACAGGCATCCCAGAGAGGAGGTAAGGACACCATCTGTCATATACCATGTACTCAGTGCACAGTAACCTGAGGAGACAATAAACCATGCAGTTCAATCTCGACAAGACCAAGCAGGGGAAGAAGGCAGGACACAGAGTAACAGAGGGGACCTCTCAGATGTGGTGTCCACACAGCCGGACGCACAGACAGGGCCACAGGACATGTGCACCAGGTTCGGGTTCCACAAAGCTGGGGACATACAGAGGATACATGACACACACACCCAAGGGTGGACTCCACATGGCCAGAGGCACAGAGAAGGACACAGAAGAACTACACCAAGGACAGGATCCATAAGCCAAGGACATCAGAAGTCACATGGACAGCAGCAAGCTCTGGACAGAACTCTGATGTTTACCTCTGCAGCCCACACAAAGTGCTCCAGGACACAGTTCCAGCAGAAGCAGCACCCACCCCTGTGCCCAGGACCTGCGCTGCAGCCTGTTTTCCTGGCTATTTCTAATGTTCTTGGCCTTGCCCACCTGCTTGACCTCCCTGGCCATTTTTTATTCCCAGCCCCACAGATTTTTGGGGTTGGTCCTTCAGTCAACTTCGTACTGGGACAGTTCTTTCCATTTCAATCCTCTTAACAACCTTTGGGCCAGAGTTCATTCTGAAAATCTCTTTAAGACTGGTACTTTCACAAAACACAATAAAAATGAATTACCAGAATAAAAAAACAACCAAACTAAAGAACGCATATGCGCCAATATTTCCAACATTAGTAAACTACATCCAGCTGCTGTTAGAGTTTCCAAACAGTTACTCTCAATTCACACATTTATCATGATGAATAAACTGGATGGCCCCTCTGTGCATACTCAGTGTGCTACTGCAGAGGACTAAACTCCTGGAGGGGCCTGTCTGTACACAGTTGATGCCCTATTCCAGAGTACTAAGCACCTGGAAGAGACCTGCCTGAAATACTCGATGCCCCGTTCCACAGGCCTAAATTCCAGGAGAGGCTTTCTGTACATGCTGGAGGCCCTATTCCAGAGGCCTGGTTTCTAGAGGAGTCTGTGCACATCTGTGCCTGGTTTAAGGGCTCATCAAGGACAGTCCTGTTGTGTCTCAGTGGTTGAGTACCCGAGTTCCTATCTCTGGTTCTGGAGGGCCCTGCTTCCTTCTAGGCCTCAACAACTCCAACCAGGAACATACTCTTGTGTGTTCACCATGATGAGCACAGAGCTTTGGAGGACCTGTATGCTTTTTGGAAAGACAGGGTTCTCTGAATCAATCAGGGCAACTGAACATGGCAGCACAGGAAGTTCTTTGTCCTCCCTTGGTCAGCTGCTGTCCTGTGGGTTTGTGTTTTGAGTGTTGTTCCCATACATTCAGATTCCATGACAGAGGAGGAAGGGCCAAGTGTACTTTACTTACAGCAGCCTTGGGGCTGGTGGTGTGGTTCAGTGGTAGAGGGCTTATCCAGCATGCACAAAGCCCTGGACACCACCCACAGCATCACACAAAAACAGAGCCACCTCACATTCAACGGAGATATAACTTTAATAGGTAAGATTAAAAAGAATTCTGAACCTATAATCAACGACAAAAAGACAAGAACCTTCAGGTTATTCTTGGACATCTCAGTCTTTGAAAAGGTCCTCAGGACATGGCAGTCTGGTAAAGAGCAGACTTTTGTAGTTGTTCATGTGATAGGCTTTTAGGTAAAGATTTACATGTTTTGAAAGATTTAAAGTAAAAGAAAAACCTTGAATTCTAAATACGTCCAAACCCAAAACAACACAGAAGGCATTTTAGTCAGCTTTCTTTGGTAGACACGCGAAAACACTCTCTGAGGATCAAAAGCCCTGGCAAGCCAAGGTGCCACATGGCAAAGACCAAGAAAGAGTCTCTGTTGCCCCAGGAAACAACTAGCAACTACCATTCACCAAGCTCATCCAGCCTCGAGGTTACAAAAGAAGATCTGTGTTTAGGAAATTATATGGGATGTTTTAGAAGCCTTTAGCTCAGGAAGCTTCTGTTTCTTTGAGGAGAATGGCCACAAATGAATACTACACAGCATTAATCACAAGACTCTTAATACATGCTTAAAAAGGAAACAGAACAGGGCTGGGGTGTGACTCAGTGGTGGAGTGCTTGCCTAGCATGCGTGAAGCACTGGGCTCGATCCTCAGCACCACATATAAGTAATAAATGAATAAAATAAAGATCCATCAACAATTAAAAATATTTTTAAAAAAGGAAACAGAACAAAAGATGAAATGAAATCTATTTTAAAAAGAAAACCTCTTGGGCTGGGGTTGTGGCTCAGTGGTACAGCGCTTGCCTAGCATGCGTGAGGCACTGGTTTCAATCCTCAGCACCACATATAAATAATAAATGAATAAAATAAAGATCCATCAACAACTAAAAAAATATTTTAAAAGAAGAAAACCTCGGGGCTGGGATTGTAGCTCAGGGTAGAGCGCTTGCCTTGCATGCGTGAGGCACTGGGTTCGATTCTCAGCACCACATAAAAATAAATAAAGATATTTGTGTCCATCTGCAACTAAAAAAAAATTAAAAAAAAAAAAAGAAAACCTCTTAGTATCTCAATGACATGTAATTTTAAAAAATAAATATTATTATGCTAAATACAGAAAAATTTGAATTACTGATCATAGAAGCCATGACCCCTCTTCCAGACTTTTTGTTACAAAATACTGATGTTGAGCTCTGGGGGTTGATGGCTTTTCTGGAAGGCACACCTGGACTTCAGTCCTGGAGCAGGTACTGCCTGGCTCTGGCTCTGGCCTGACCGTGACAGCGAGCCTCCAGTGTAGGCCAGGAGGAGGTTGGCAGTAACAACGCCTCTCGGGACGGGACAAGCCTTCCCCTCCCATGGCTGTCAGCGGCATAGACCAGCAAGGTCAGCGGCAAGCTGGCAGCCAAGACAGCAGGGCCTCCCTGGCTTCCCCATGTCCTCTATCGGTGCCTGCAAACACCCTTCCTGTGGTGCCAGAGGCAGCATCTGGCCTACCCGCCCCGAGGCCTATTCACCGAGGGTCACCTTTATTTCTCTCTTTGTACCCTGAAAAACCAAAAGAAGGTGTGGGGTAAAAAGCCACACCTCATAGAACTGACACCTACTAGAATTCATATATTCGCCTGCAAACTTGTTTTAAAAACACAAAATCTAAGTCTAAAAGTGAATCCTCTTGCATGTTCTGTCCCTGGAAGGTGAACACGAGCACACCTGAAGGGGCCCACAGTACTCAGTGGCATAAAACAAGGCCCACTTGAACACAGCACCTCTGAAATCACAACTGGCTCTGAGGCACACCAAGGAGCCTATTAGGAAGCAGATGTCAAACCCAGACAACCGACCACCTGCTCCTCCAGGAAGACTGTACCACCGTGCTGCTTCTGGCTTAAGACTCCCAGTGCCATGGGTGACGAGGTACGCGGGCCTTGCCACAGACCTACTGGGTTGGAGGCCCAAGTATCTGAGGAAATTCTGAGAAAGCTGTTTGGAGTCCTCCACCTGGAAGAATTCACACTTGAAGGAGAACTTCTCTCTTACCTGAGGCAACAATAGTGCTCGCCCACAACGTGTTTTCTATGCTGAGACTTTCATGAACGGGGGGGTCACTGTCTTCCTGTTCAGGGACAGAAAAACAAAATGGGAAAATTAGCCATGTTCTTTTCATTATTCACACTTTAGATATCTACAGTGTCAGAAATGTGCCCACAACCTGGATCCAATGGAATAGCAGTATAAAGGAACCTCAAAATGTAAGCTGTAAAAAGGAAAGTTGAAAGACCTTCCTTTAGTCAATTGTTTTTAACATTTACCTTTAATATAAGTAATTTTAAATTTTCATAAAAGCACTATATACACTGTGATACTATTTAAGAACAGGCTAAAATCACATCTTCGAATGTGTTTTAGCAACACTCCTAGAGTAAGAATCGCTTTCCCGCAAAGGTGCAAACATTAGCATGGACGTAATCACAGGTGAACTCAGTCATGTCCACTTCACACACATGGTGGAATTTCCTTACCCTCACCTTTCTGCAAAGACAAGGGCTATGCACGCACAAACATGAATATATGACCAAGAGGAAGAACACACTCCTACAAATGCCACAATACACACATGAGAAGTCTTTTCCTTTTTAAAAATGTTGTTATTATGTTGGATATTTTTCTTTTATTTCTTAGACATTTTTTATGGGTGCATTATATTGAACACAATGATCTGTTGTTATATGGTCATACGTAAACTACTATATATTTTTGGTTAAGCAAAATTCAAATATAAGTTGTATGCTGCTAATCACATGCTTAGTTATCAGACATGGTCATACATCAATATCACAAAAGCTGTATGTTCAGTAGTTTTATCATTATATTCTTAATGTTCATATTCAGAGATAATACCTAGAACTTAAAATCTGAGAATTTTCCTCTTAACCTAAGGTCATAATCCATATATATGTATATATATCTCAAGATATATTTTAACGTAATAAGGAAATCAAATGTGGGAAGGGAAGAAATGAAATATTTTCCAGGACCCGGATCCCAACACAGTGTGCTCGGACTGGGAAGTATTCAGGTCTGGATCCAGACAGCTGGAGTGCCTGGGTTAGCAGCGAGCTGTGAAGAGTGAAGCTGTAGCCTTTCAGGTAAACACTCACGAGTCAGCCATAGACCAGTGTGCTAAGGGCAAATACCAAGGTGGGCAGACGTGGCGTGTGGAAAAGAACGAGAATACAGTCTCCCGTGTGTAGGACTGAGCTGGGTCTGGAAGGAAGAGCCCTGCAGATGCACTGAGGGAGAGCTGTCTTCATCACATACCTCCTCGAGTGCGTGGCCAGTCTCGGTCCCTGCAGCTGCAAGTACTCAATTTTGCAGTCCTCAGGAACTATGTCTTTCAATTAAAGTTTATCAAGTAAAATATGCTGCATTTAGTAGTTACAGCCTATAAAAAATTGCTGAGAAATTATTCAGTGGCACTGGTAGGCAAAATACTAAATGATTTTAAATGTATCTTAAATAGGAAATGGAGATTAATACAATGCAAATAAAAATATTACAAGAAGTACTTGAAAAGTGAAAGAATATTTGTATTTGTTTGGATCACAGAGCTATGAAAACTTTTACACTTTACTTTTATATAATCTTGTAGCAATGGTGAAATCTCTGCAAATTTCTTTATCTATCTGGATGAAACTAAGCTCTTCACATAGCACCTCACATACCATCATTAGCCTTTGAAAGGCATAAGAACATTCAAGTACCCTGCTTCATATTTTCCAAAATCATCTTCTTACTTCCATGGACAATGCCAGGCAGGGAGCTGTCACTTGTTCCCATGTTTATAACTGAAGTAGCTCTTCCAAACAAATCCAAAATCATCTAATTCAAAAATAAATGATCCAGGAACCTGAGATTTTCCCTTTGACTTTTATGCTTTTGTAGAACAACAACAACAAAAAATCAAGTAGAAAAGAGGAGCAGCCGGGCACGGTGGCGCAAGCCTGTAATCCCAGCACTTAGGGAGGCTGAGACAGGAGAATCACGAGTTCAAAGCCGGCCTTAGCAATGGCGAGGTGCTAAGCAACTCAGTGAGACCCTGTCTCTACAATAAAACACAAAATCGGGCTGGGGATGTGGCTCAGTGATCGAGTGCCCCCGAGTTCATTCTCCAGTACCAAAAAAAAAAAAAAAAAGAAAAGGAGCAAGTAGCCTCAATAGATTAGCTTATTTTACACTTGAATGTATGTCTGAATTGAAATGACCAGGTTCTGAACCATTCACACAGATACAGTTCTGATGAACGCTGCTGGAGAAAGAGAAATCCACATATCCTCACTCCAATTTCCTAAATACAGTTGTCACTGCACATCCTTTAATTCTCCACACAAGAGTGTAGCTGTTCCAGGAGTCCCAGTAAAGAGTATATAATTGGCATGAAGAGGCAGAGCGCTGACTCGCACACTTATCATTTAAGGTATAAAACAAGTAAAACCTCCTCTAAATGTATTCTGAGTTACCTGTACTGCACCACAGCAATTTACAAGTCTGTTCATCACCTAGGACTGTAAACTAAGTCACTATGGGGTTGAGCCCTACCTTCTGTCCACAGAACAGGCATTCAAATTTATCCAATAAATCAGTAAATGAAAGACAGACTCTCAAAACTCCAGCTAATTCCCACAGGCCCTGAGTGTCCACACATGCATGGCAGCACACAGGGCCCCTGCCCACTGCTAAGTTGGGCTGCCCCACTGTGGTCTCCTACGGTCTCTTTTTGCTTCCCTTAATAATAAAATTTAAAAATTCACACATGCTCACCATGCATCTTCCCCTTATGTTGGTCTCCACGAGAAAGAAGGGCCTCAAAATATGCAAAAAATGTTTAAGGCTTTCTTTTGTTTCTGGTTGAAGTGGCATTGAGCAGAAGCACTTCTCAGCATGGCCAGAAACAGCTTCACTCTGGAGTGTCTGCGCCGTTACTAAAGGGCAGTTTGCTGAAGGCAGGCAAATGCAACTGAAGCGAGCTTTCCGAAAAAGTTTCAACAGTGGATCTCAATGAAACTTTGAGGAATTGATCCTTTTGACAGAAAAATTACTCTAAAAGGCTGTTCCTCGCCCACTTTCTGTAGTGGGAATAAAAATGGGGAAGATGAGAAATAAATTATTCCCAATAACTTTCACTTTGGTTTTCTTGTCCTGCAGGTTATATATGTAAGATGAGGTCTGCTTTGTGGAGAGAATACACTGTTCCCATTACAAGCTGTTTTCCAACGGTGTAGCTTATTTAATAAACAACAGAATGTGATTTTTAAAGAAGAATATTTTGACTAGAAAAGATAAAAGCAATGTTAAGTATGTTATGATCTGCAAAAGAAATTTCCGCAGAAAATGCATTGTAAGGAAAACCGAGGGGAGTATGAGGGTAAAGGGCTGCGAGCACTGTTAGTATTTCAGAACTAGCCTGAGGTCTCAACTTCCAAAAGGACGCTACATCTGAACAATTCATGAAATCAGCCACCAGGAGCAATGACATGAACTGCTGTCACCATGCCAAACACCTCCCCGTCTGCCTCTGCACGGGCTTGGAGGCAGGCAGAGGGGGTATTATATGGCATGTCTGTTAGATTCTGTACAAGTCACAGATGCATACTGTGTCCCTGCTACAGAAGTCTTGAGTTAATCTATTCCAATTCTTATTCAAATATTTAAGCAGGATCCCTCTCCCCACAAAAGATGTAATTTTTTTCTTGATAACATAAAAAAGGAAAATAAACTAATATCACAAAATGTTCAGTTTATTGGATTTTGCTAATTAAACTGAATTTCATCTCTAGTTACAAAACTAGTTATTTAACATTTCCTTTTTTCCTATTTGAAAATAGGAAAAAATATTTTTCATCTTAATGCAAAACTCTAGATTGATATATTTTAAAAGAAAAAAACATCAGAAATGTCAAATGAGGGCAATGAAAGGCCACATATTTTGATCATGTTCATCAAGAATTATAATAACCCATACAAGGTAAGTGTGTCTGTACCCAGCTGCAGTCCTGAAGCAAGTTTCTCTCTTCAGAACGAGCACAGCCTCCCACAGGAGTCCACCGTCACACAGACGGGGTGCATCACAAGCAGGCCTTGGTCTCGGTTTTCACATGGGGCCATTCCCACCTGTCTTCTGATGTGGACAGTTCTTGCATGTCTGTCTTCTGAGGTGAAAGAGTCCTGCCTGTCTCTCTCTCTTTTTTTTAAGTTGTCCATGAACACAATACCTTTATTTAATTTATTTATTTTCATGTGGTGCTGAGGATTGAACTCAGTGCCTCACAAGGCAAGCGCTCCATCACTGAGCTACAACCCAGCCCCCGTCTCGGTTTTTGATGTGGGTGATTCTCACCTCATAGAAAAGCTCAGACACATAAATTACTAACAGAACAATGCAGCCACTGCTTGCCATGCCCATCTGAAATGAAACTCCAGGTTGCTAAGTTATCAGTCCACTCGGCCCCACAACCTCCCTAAGAGGGTATCTTTGCTTCAATCTAAAATACGCCAAGTGACCAAGATGGTAAAATTTTGGTATCTCCAGGTGATATTAACCCTTCCTAAATGACAAGGCAAGATAAAACCTAGGTATAATACAGAACTGTAAGATAAACTAGGGTGTCTGTGGGCTAGGGAAGACAGCACAGGGCCACCTACAGGAAGCTCCCTCCTGCACAAATGCTGCAGCCAGATGCAAGGCTCTTGTGTTGTGGCTACCTTGAGTAGGGTGAGGGTACCACCTGAGGAAAGGGCACAGTCACAGACCTCTTCGAGAGCTAGCCTTTTCCTACTCTCTTCACACCCAGCAGGGCATTTTTACCTTGTGTGTGCCTCCTGGCAGACACCCTCAAAACTGACTCTCATGCAGGAAAGGGGAAAGAACAAACATTTCTAAAATATCCATACATTCGCTGATTAGTCTTCCTAAGTGCTGGGAGAGTAAGACTGAGAAAGTTGTACTTGGTCAGGGTTAGACATCCGGTAAATGGAAAAGTCAAAATTCAAATTCAGAGTGAAGGCTGCTTATGTGCAAGTATCTTAGTCTGCTCTCTGCTGGCTTAATAAATACTACAAACCACATCATTCGTTTTAGAAAAGTATTTTATTCATAGCCATGGAGGTGGGAAATCCATGCATTTGGTGAGGGGCCTCCTTGCTGCTTCCTAACACGGCAGAAAGCATCACATGTCAAGAGCATGTGTAATGGGGAAGGGGAAGGGGCCAAGCTCTCACTTTACCAGGAACCATCCCACCTATGACATAGCAACCCCTTCCACAATAGCCACAGTCATCCTCTCACAACCTCACCACCCCTTAAAGGTTCTACCTCGATAACACTGTTGCAGCGAGGAGGACTGAGATACCCATGAATTTTGGGGAACAACCCAGCGCACCAAAGAAAGTTTTGTAGCTAACCCTAATCTAATGAAGAAAACACAGCGAGCAGTGGCAGCGCAGGAGCACCACGCAGGCACGCACGCGTGCTCTCGGTTCTACCCGGCAAGAGAGCCTTAGAGCAGAACCGTGGGATGCACGTGACTCGTAGCATCAACACATAGTTAAAAGGGTGTCAAGTGATTAATTCTCTTTCTTGTAATCCAGGGCACTCAGGTTGAAAGGCTGGCTAAGACAGAGACAACCTTGCTCCTGCTTATGAAATGCATTTCACAATACACACAGGCCTGCCATGTGTATAAAGGGGTTCTCCCTGTGTGCGTTCAGCCAAGCAGGGTGGAGAACTTTCAGGAAAGAACACTCCAGAAAGTCCCAAAAAGCAACATTTGAGTTTGTCATGTGCTGACCACAACACTGAATCCCTGAAAATAAGACGACATGCGGGTACACCCTGCTTCAGCCTCCAGCCACTGCACACATCTGCGACCTCGCCCAGCACTCTGCGGAGCACTCACTGCCTCCCGCGCACGCTGTCGTATGCCATGCCGCAGCGCATCTGAACTGAACACAGGAGACTGCGCTTTCTTGTTCTTATTCCGTAATCAATACAGCATAACAGCTACTTGCACAGTATACACCCTGCCTTAGGTAGCGTTAAGTAAGAGGGTTTAAAGCACACAGAAGGATGTGGGTAGGTTCTATGCAAATGCTGCATCATTTTAAACAAGGGATATGAGCATTCATGAATTCTGGCATCTGGCCATGTTCCTGGGACCAATCCCCTAGGATGCCAAGGGACGATTATATAATAAAGGAGGACTCATCTCTCTCTATTATTTTTTCCAACATGACTCAGAAAACAAAGATGACCACTGTTTCCCAGGCCTTCTCTTGAATAACAAGTTCCAAGGAAATAGTCATTACCATCTCAGGTAAGGCAAGATGTTACTCCAGGAAAGGCAGATGTTACTTAGTTGGGCAACACACTCTTCCCTTTCTTCCAATAATCCTGAAGACATCTTCATGGGGTGGGTGTGGGAATGTGTGCATGACAGAGAAGCATCAAATTCAAATGAGCATTTGGTGGTCACTTGAGGGCTGTGAAACGCCATACCAGAACCTGCACTAAGGGCCACGTCTCAAGAGACAGCCCTCACCTTTGAAAACCTACTGAACTGCCTGGAGACACAGTAAAGTCTGCAAATCTGACACTCAGCAAACATGCTTACGTGCTGAGATAGCAATACATGCAGCTTGCTATGAGAATCTGAGAGGGGAAGATGGAAATTCTTACTCCAGATTCTGGGAAGTCACCAAAAAGCAAGATGGAAATAGGCCTCCAGAGCAGAGTGGGACTCCGACAAACCTTCTTTTACCAAAGAAGGAAAAAGGAGCTGTTGCCTCTAATTTTTGACTCTAAATCCTTGAAAACAATTTAGAGACAAAAAGGACAAGACAGAAGGCAGAGAAAGCAGCAGGACTCGGGGAAGGGGAGGCAGAGCACTAAGTCAGGCGGGCACTGATGCCCACGAGGCTCAGCACTGCCTGAGAGATGGACTTGGCCCTGGAGCTCCCCCTGGTGCACACCACACAGTGCCTCCAGAGCCACAGCACACCAGACTCAGCAGCCCTGTCTGGCAGAGAACCTGCTGCACAGCACAACTGGCTGCTATTTCTTCCATTAAGGACAAGACAGGGCATCTTTTTAAATGGCCAGGAATACCTGCACTTCTTTTACTGTGAACTATCCATATCCTGAGCACACTTTCTATCAGGTCTCCAGTCTATCACATCACTTTTTTTCTTTCTTTCTTTTTTTTGGGTGAGAATTAGTTTAACAATTATTTGGGGGGCGGGGGAGGTAAAGGGGATTGAACTCGGGGTCACTCAACCACTGAGCCACACCCCCAGCCCTATTTTGTGTTTTATGTAGAGACAGGGTCTCACTGAGTTGCTTAGCACCTCGCTGTTGCTGAGGCTGGCTTTGAACTCACGATCCTCCTGCCTCAGCCTCTTGAGCCGCTGGGATTACAGATGCGCGCCATTGCACCCAGCTTTATGTGTATTTTTGACAGGAAAATTGCTCTTACTTTCATTTACTCAAATGTATCAATTTTTCTAAATTTGTCTGGACTTTAGGTCACAATTAAAAAGTACTGACATAGTTCAAGCTTATTACAAAGGTATCCATGTTTTCCTCTACTACTGGCAAGATTTCTAATTGCTCTTTTAATTGCTTTTTTAACTCATAGGATATTTTGAAATGTATGATTTAGTACTCCAAATCTGGTGATTTTCCAGAAATCTTTTCTATTTATTTTTATGTTAATTCCATTGCAGCCAGAGAACTTATATTATGAGCTGAATTTTAAGATCTGCTTGATGTACCTTGATAAGTAGATTTCACACTCCACTGCTGACACAGGCATATCTCCTGCAATGTCAGTGGAGTCAGCTTCATGTCTGACACTTGTCACGTCCTGTCTGCCCTTACCAATCTTCAGCCATTCAACTGTCTAGACATGGGTACTGAAGTCTCCAGCCACTACTATGAATGTGTCCGCCTCCCCTTGCGGTTCTGGCCGCTTTCGCTTTCTGTATTTGGAAGCTGTTACTAGGTCCATATATACTACAACCACGCTGCTCTCTCAGTGAACCTGCCTATTGTCACAGTGCTCTGCCACCGTCACAGCGCACGGTTACCATAAGCAGCATCACCTCTGATTAGGGCTAGCCGGGGGTGTGTTTTTCTCTTCTTACTTTTAACCTGTGAGTCATTTCAATGTGCATTCTTGCAAGTACCACATATCTGAACCATGTTTTTTACACAATGAGACAATCCTTGCCTTTTAATTGGGCACTCAGATCACTTATATTTGAACGTGAGTTATTAAGAGGTTTTTAAGTTTAATTTCCAAATACTTGGGGTGTTTCAATGATTGTATTTCTATTTCTAATTGTACATCACTGTAATCAATGAATATGAGATTTCACTAAAAAAAAATACACTGTGACCTGTTTTAAACCTAACTGTATGTACTCGGGTATAAGAACCCAGCTTGATATGACCACAGCCACCCTGTGTTGTGTGTACCATGACTGTCCCTGAGTCACCCTTATCTGTTCCCCAAGTTTCCAAACATACCAGAAACAAGAGTGGACCCTGGTGCCCTCTGTACCAGGAATGTGCCTGAAACCCTGGATGTGAGCTTAACATAAAGCAGGCAACTTTGTGTTAGTGTTCTGCTGAAGTAGTACATCTAACAGAACAACCTGAATTCATTTGAGACAATAACCATCACCCATAGGGCAGATAGGAGATAATGCTGACTTTCAGTACTAATACTGACCCCAATTAGATGAAAAGGGTAACTAAATTGTAGATATTGAAGTTACCATCTGTTACTCCCACTTTAAAACTGGTGAAACTGGCCTGCTGGATGTTTAAAACCAAAAACTTGGGAGACCAAACTCAAAGAAGTAAAACAGCCAAGGAAAAAGCAGCTAATATTTTGGCTCTTGTCCTCTAAGGTTAGCTGGGACCCAGAGAACTAAAGGACCCCTCTCTAGGCTCTGCTCCGGAGAGTTACCTGGTCTGCCTATCAGGAGGATCAAGAGGACCTTAGAGAACAGGAAACCAACCAGTGCACATTCTGCAAAGAGGAGGGTCACTGGAGAGCGAAAGGTCCCTGATGCTTCCAAAATAAGCCACATATGGTCAGCAAGACCTTGATCCATCCTGGCAGATGGCACCACTGGTAGAGGAAAGCTAAGGTTGCCAAGAGGCTTTTCACATGTTCCCAAGAGTAATCTCTGAGGGAATCTCAGCTGACTTTTTTTTTTTAATAGTTTTTTTAGTTGTAGATGGACACAATATCTTTTTATTTTATTTTATGTGGTGCTGAGGATCAAACCCAGTGCCTCAGCTGATTCTTAAAAGAGTAGATAGGAAGGTCGAATTTGACCAGCTTGGTCTTAAACACCCAACAGGAGAGTATAGCCAAAGCACTGTCCTACAGGGATATTTAAAAAGAAAGACAATTTAAAAAAAAATGTCTTGTGTGGGAGTGCCTAATAATAATGATCACAAAGGACTCCAGAGTCACAAGTTTGTCCAGAGTCAATTTGGGCCTGATCTCATAGACTTACCAACCTTCCTAACTTCCTACATAAATCATCTGTTTTTCACTGACGTGATTATGAGTTACTGTCCTCATGGTTTTCAGAGACTGGCCTGAATTGCTTTTGTGCTAATTGTTTTCAAAAAAGCAATGCTTTGCATTCTTGTTTACTGCTGTCTTAGCATGATCTCTGCCCTATGCATTCCTTGTCCAATTACCCAGCAACTGATTGCCCTCATGTTGAATCCCTTAACTGTCTATGCCCTACCCAGTCTTGTCCTAGAGAACAGGACTTTGAGTCACTACCCCCCAGCTTCACCCTCTCTCAGCAGGAAGCAGCTTGGGGATGTCATTGGCCATTTTCCAAAGAAATGGAATGTAGAAATTGACAGTGGGGAAATCTGTGATCCACTTTATGCTTTGAATAGAGCCCTTGCTATAAAATGGACATATTTCTTTCTCTTTCTCTTCCTCCCACCCCACTCTCTAATCTCAGGGAAACAGGATTACTTTTCTTCCCCACCGTAGGCAGAATTATCTGTCCTTCAGCACACATCACCACAGGACAGAAGTAATTCAGACTTTGGGAATGGTACCAAAAGATGTCGGAAATGACTATCTCCCAAATTAACAAGTGAATTACAACTCAGGACAGAACACATAGACTGTAGCCTTTGAATCACCTTTAAAAGCCCCCTGTTCCCTTTGATGGGCAGAATCACAGCCTCTGAGACAGGAGTCCCCTGTGTTTCTCCTTTGCTAGCAAAGCAATAAAACTTTTCCTTTTTCTAAAAAACACACAACAACAACAACAAACTGGCACATTCCAGCTTGGATGAAGTCATTTTGCACTAGCAACCATACACACCCTCCCCAGGCCCAAACTGCAGGGACCCACTTGCCTTGCTGCTAGCCAAGAAGTAAGTTCCCAGGAAATGGTACCCTGGGGAATACTGGATCTGCCTGCTTCTTTCTTTGATCTCAGAACCATCCTCACACCCCAGGACAGGACTTTCCAGAACACTTGGGGATGATCCATGAGACTGAAAAATTGTTATTATGCCATTATTGCATTTTAATAATATCTGTCAATATGATAAAGTGCTTTCTTAACAATGTTTAAATCATCTCTAGATCACTGATAAAACCTTATTAAATGTAAATGCTATGTAAATAGTTGTTGTACTGAATTGTTTAGGAAGCAAGGACAAGAAAATAAAAGTCTGTACAAGTATAGTATTGATAAAGTTCTTTTTACAAAATACTTTTGATTCTTAGCTGCTTGAGTCCAAGGATGCAGAACCCACAGATACAGAGGAATAACTATACCATATTTTTATCCAGTCTGACAGTCTTTTTCAATTGGAGAGTATAGTTTGTTTATGTTTAATTACCGAGTTAATTATCTTGTTCTTTGTTTCCTACCTGTTTGTACTTGGTATTTGGTGCCTTTTATTAATCGTTTTCTTACTTTTGTGGGGGAGAGGGGGAAGAGGGCTAGTTAACTTCAACTGAGTATCCAATTTCATCATTGCCATTGGGCTTGTTAGCTTAACTTGTTTGGTTTTTATCAGTTGCTCAGTGAATTACAATATGAATCTTTTAGTGTATCACTGTTCATCCTAAATCGGTATTACATCATTTCACATGTAATATTAAAAAACAAAACAAAAAAAAATACTTCACCTCTATTTATTACCTCTGATGTCCCCAACCCAAGAGGAAAGGTGTTCAAAGCCCCACAATCGATGTGAACACAAACTGTTCATGGAGTTACTGCTGGAAGACTTGGCCAACCTCTGCATAACACACTCCACTAGAGCTGCAGACCCTATAGGTTCAATAAGACCCAAGAGCTGGCATCACAGGCCCTACAAAGAACCACCAAATGCCAGTCCAACCTTCCTCATCTTTTATCTATGGCCACCTTGTCAAGCAGTGAAGCAGTAACAGAATTCTGTAAGGCAGCCCCACAGCTGCCTTCCTACTGCCAGCCCTCGCTGCAGAGACAGACAAGGAAGCATCTCGGAAACGTAGGTGCTGCTCTGGCTCCTCCACTCCTCAGCACTTTACCAGAGGGACTGTCCTCGGAAAGCTTCATGGTCAATGGGAAGACCCTGGTCTTACATGACGAATCATCCCAAGATAAACGCTCCTCTAAGCATCTTTACCTGTTCCTCACCATCTTACGGCGGCAGCAGCAGCAATGATAGTTCATTTGCTGCAGAGTATCTGCTATCGTCTGAATGCTTCTCCTTCTCCAAGATTCACACACTGAAACCTGGTCAGGTTACAGCACTTGGAGATGGGTCTCTGTAGGTGATTATCAGGTCAGGAGGGAAGACCCCTGATAAATGGAATGATTGCTCTTACAAAAGACACCCCACAGAGCTTCTGTGCCCTCCCACCCTGTGAGAACACAGCAATGAAAACAATTCCTATGAGTCAGCAGGAGAACCCGTACCAGATTACTGTATTTGCATTGATCTTAGACTTCTCAGCCTCCAGAATTGTGAGAAATAAACTTGCCTTCTATAAGCTACCCAGTTTACAGTACTGTCACAGTAGCCTAAATGGACTAGTGTATCATCAGTGTTTTCCAAGATCCAGGTGTTCATGCAAGGATATTTGATCTCAAGTGATGGGGACTGTTACCTATGAATACACTCCTTCCTGCACTTCCTACTATCCCTCTTCCTGGTCCCGTAGACACAAGACCATTCTCAGTCACACCTTTCCAGGTCCTGCTGGAACACTTTGTCTTATAACTCTTATCAGAAATAACCCCTTTCTTTCCACAACACAAGCCTGATCAGCCTACTTGGGATATTCTGAGCTTTGACCTCAATGACATCTGCTTTCTTTTAGCTTGGAGAAGGCAGCTTCTGAAGACTCTAAGGGTACAGAGGAATGCTGATGTTCAAACTCTCTAGAGCATCAGCCCCAGTATCGATATTCCAGGTCTCAGAACATCTCTGCCGTCCACCATGGTGCTGACCTAAGTGCAGAGACTCGCCGCCTGACCACTTTGGCCTTCACCTTTCCAGGTGAAAATCAAGAATTGCATGAACACTAATGTGGTGTACTGGATCAGCAGGGCAGGCTGAGCCTCCTTTGTTCCACGTTTCTGTGGCCAGTTGCAGGAGCCCAACTGCTCCACGTCCCTTACCACTACAGCACCTCCTCTACTCACTTGCTGGCTCTGGGCAGACAGCAAGCAATCTGAGACAGAGGTCTCAGTAGAAAGCCTGCTTCCAGCAACTACACATAGGACCAGCTGTCCGGCTTCATCTCCTCAAGAGCAGAGCTTGAGAAACGGATTTAGGGTGTATGGCAAAACTCAAGAAACACCATTAGAGAAGTGGAAAAGAAAGACTGAGAAGGGTAGTAGTCAATATGGGGTATGTTAACCAGCAACTCACCACAGCATGTGAGAGGAGCTCCACCTACTTTGAGCACATGGTAAACAAATGCCACAGAGACGCCCAATCCAAGGGTATCTATGCACCTTCCCAACAACACTGGCTGAGGGCCAGTCCTGGGCATGTTAGTTTCCCTTTCTGAGCAAGGGTACTGAGCACACATTGAGTCACAAATGGAGTCCCTGCCACCAGTACATGGCTTGTAGAAGATGCCATCAGCATTCAAGACAACAGTGAAGATTACTGCAGGAAGATGACAGTATAAGCAGCCCTCAACAATTCAGTGCTAGCTTAATGCCACTGCAGAACCAGCAAGGCCTACTCCTTTTTTTTTTTTTTTAAATATTTTTTTTTAGTTGTAGATGGACACACGTCTTTATTTTATTGGTTTGTATGTGGTGCTCAGGATCAAACCCAGGGCCTCACGCATGCGAGGCAAGTGCTCTACCCCTGAGTTACAACCCCAGCCCAAGGCCTACTCTTTTTGTGGTTATTTTTGTTCTGGGTTTTCTGGTAGGTTAGTTGCTTAAATGTCATTCTCTATATGATAAATTAGATTCTCCTTGTAAATTACTCACTTCACCTGGATTTTTCAAAGTTATTTGCACAGTAACGTCCACAATGTCTTCGATGTTTTTTTTTTTTAATATTTTTTTAGTTGTAGATGGACACAATGTCTTTATTGTATTGCTTTATATGTGGTGCTGAGGATCGAACCCAGGGCCTCAGGCAAGCGAGGCAAGCGCTCTACCGCTGAGCTGCAATCCCAGCCCCCTTTTATGTGTTTTTTTATTTTTTGCTTGCATCTTATTATTTGTTCTTTTTAGTTACACAGTAGAATCTACGTTGATATGTTTATACAAGGATGGAATATATCTTAATCTAATAATTAGGACCTTAGTCTTGTGGATTTTCATGATATTAAGACTCACTATGGTATATTCATATATGTACAGAGGAAAAGTTATGTTTTTAATTTCGTTTTCAATAATTATTTCATCCATTTGAGGTTAATGTGCTCTCTCACTTTTCTTTTTCTTGGTTGAATAGCTTCTTGTTTGGATTTATTATCTTAAAAATGACATCTGGATCTATTTACTGGTTGCATTTTTCTGTGATATCACCTTGACATGCACTTTGGTAGGTTTTCCTTCGCCCGCTATTTCTGTTCACTTCATTGTGATGAAGTGTTTCAATTTATTTACTTTCATTATTTTATTCCTCTCTCTCTCCCTCTCTCTATACATATTATTTCTACTTTAACTATATCTAACATATTCAGATTCAGTATTTTTTCAAAGTTCTCCAATTTTAGTTTATATTTCTCCTTCCATCCTCAAACTGATGACATGTGATATTTAAACTTCCAGGTGAAAGGACTATTTAAAGCCTGGGTTTTGGTACTGCTTATATTGCATAGGACCAAGAATGCAGTTTGTAATATTTTCACATTATGGAGCTAAGGTTTTGTTTGCAAACAAATGTATAATCAAGTTTCTGTAACACTCTGTACATGGTTAAAAACAAATGACTAAGGAATGAAGTTTCAATAAAAGTAACAAAAGGATTTACCGTATTGCTTACATGTATTATCTTCTATACTTTTCCCTGCCTGTCTGACCACCCGATCAAATGGGAACTCAGGCACAGATTTATAAAGTCTATTATGCACTCAACCATTTTCACAGTATCTATCTTTATTCATTCTATCTTGATTCTATTTTGTTAAACACCAAAAGGGCAACTTGCTTCCTCTTTATTTATACGTACTTATTATATTTTCACATTTTTTTAAACTTTAGCCTTTCTGATCCAATTAATTTTAGATAAGAAAAAGAGACTATATGAACTGACCAAATGTTCCTTAATGTCTAAAAATTTCTTTAGTAATTTTTACTAAGGTTTGTACCTTTTAGTCATTACGTGTGACCAACTCTACAGTAATCCATCCTGTTCCTTCCACCCACACCCTTCCGTGACTGAACTCATGAGTTTCACAGAAGTCTCTGACTTTGCCCTTCACTAACGAAGCAACCAGGGAGCTTCCTCCACTTCTTCCCCTCCCGGCTCCTTCTACTTTTTAGCTGGTTATCACTTTGGGGGGCATATAAAATTCCTATACTCTGTATCTTAACTCTCACCTGTATTTTATTCTCAGACAAAACCTCCCCTGTACTCCCCATCTCATCTTGTTTTTTTTAAAATTTTTTTTAGTTGTTGATGGATCTTTATTTTATTCAATTATTATTTATATGTGGTGCTGAGGATTGAACCCAGTGCCTCACGCATGCTAGGCAAGCGCTCTACCGCTGAGCTACAGCCCCAGGCCCCCCATCTCATCTTATGGTTGGGTGAAGCACAAAGGCTCCTTAGCGATCCTCCCTCCTCTACAACACTGGTCTTCCTTCGCACATCTGTTTATTTTTGATTGGTGCTTTATACATATACATGAAGGTGGAATTCACAGTGGTATAGTTACACAGGTACAGAGCATAGGTTTCTTAAACTCATTCCATATTTGCTGCCTGTTTCTGTCCTTCCCTACTCTCTCTCGATTTCCTCCTTCTACTCAATGGAAATTCCCGGTATGACATCTGGTCTGCTAAACCATTTTTTCCTTGTATTTCGCTATAACATCGGCATGAGAGAAAACATTTCACCCTTGATTTTCTGAGCCTGGCTCATTTCACACAGCATAATGTTCTCCAATTCCATCCTTTTACTGACAAATGCCATAATTTCATTCTTCTTTATGGCTGAGTGAAACTCCATTGTATATACATACCACAATTTTTTTTTAAATTATTTAAAAAAAATTTTTTTTAGTTGTTGATGGGTCTTTATTCATTTTATTTATTTATATGTGGTGCTGAGAATCGAACCCAGTGCCTCACGCATGCTAGGCAAGCGCTTTAGCACTGAGCCACAACCCCAGCCCAATACCACATTTTCTTAATCCATTTATCTACTGATTGGAATCTGGCCTGATTCCACAATATGGTTATTGTGGATTGTTCTGCTATAAACACTGATGTAGGTCTAGCACTATATTATGCTGATTTTAGACATTTTGGATAAATAGTAAGGTGAGGAGAGCTGGGTCATGTGGTGGTTCCATTCCTGGTTTTATATGAGGAGTCTCCATCCTGCTTTCCAGAATGGTCGTCCTAATTCGAAGTCCCATCAATGGAGCATGAGTGTACCTTTCCCCCACATCCT
This sequence comes from Xerus rutilus, assembly GCA_028644305.1. Taxonomy (NCBI): domain Eukaryota; kingdom Metazoa; phylum Chordata; class Mammalia; order Rodentia; family Sciuridae; genus Xerus; species Xerus rutilus. Next base: position 733,493 of record CM053412.1, read on the forward strand.
TGCTAGCATTATTATATGTGTTCTTGACAACTGCCCTTCTGACTGGAGTGAGACGAAATCTTAGCGTAGTTTTGATTTGTGTTTCCCTGATTACTAGACATGTTGAACATTTTCTCATACATTTGTTTGCTATTTGTGTGTCTTCTTTTGAGAAATGTCTATTTAGTTCTTTTGTCCATATATTGATTGGGGTATTTGATTTTGTGGTGTTAAGCTTTTTGAGTTCTTTATGTATTCTGGATATTAATTCTCTGTCAGAGAAGTAGCTGGCAAAGATTTTCTCCCTTTCTGCAGGCTTTTAATTTGATGCCATCCCACTTATTGATTCTTGGTTTTATTTCTTGAGCTCTACAGGTCTTGTTAAGGAAGTCAGTGCCTGCATCAATATGATGGTCTGCTGACCCTATTTTCTTTTAGCAGTTGCAAGGCTTCTGATCTAATTCTTAAAATGCTGGATCTACTTTGATTTTTCTACAAGGTGAGAGAATTTAGTTTTCTTCTTTCACACATGGATATCCAGTTTTCCCATCACCATTTTTTAAAAAGGCTGTCTTTTCTGCAACATATTTTTGTACCTTTATCATGTATCAGATGACTGTAAAGAAGTGTGTTTGTCTCTGTGTCTTCTATTTTGTCCTACTGGTCTTCACTGATGCCAATACTGTACTGTTTTTGTTACTCTAGCTCTGTAGTATCATTTGAAGTCAAGTATTCTGCTGTCTCCTGCATCATTCTTTTTTCTCAGGACTACTTTGGCTATTCTGGGTGTCAAACTTCCAAATGAATTTTATAACTGTTTTTTCTTTTTTTCCTATTTCTGTGAAGAATATCCTTGGTATTTTGATAGGGAGTATATTCTACCTGTATGTTGCTTTTGATAGGACATTTTGACAGTGTTAATTCTGCCTCTCCAAGAACATGGGATGTCTTTCCATGTTCTTACATCTTCTTCAATGTCACACTATTTTCATTGTAGAGATACTTCACCTCCTTGGTCAGATTTATTCCTAAGTATTTTATTTATTTATTTTGTGGCTATTTTGAATTGTATGGTCTTCCCAATTTCATTCTCACCAGAATCACTGTTGAAGGATAGGAAAGCCATTAATTTGTGCATGTTGATCTTATACTCTGCTACTTTGTTGAATTCATTCAGTCTTCTGGCAGAGCTTTTTGGGTCTTCTAGGATTGTGTCATCATCAAGGAGAGGTAATTTGACTTCTTTTCCTATTTGTATCCCATTAATTTCCTTCTCTCTCCTGATTGCACTGCCTCGAGTTTCAAGAACTGTATTGAATAGGAGTGGTGAGAGTGGGTAGCCTTGTCTTGTTCCTGATTTTAAAGGAAACCCTTTGCTTGTCTCTACTCAGTATGATAGCTTCAGGTTTGTCACATACAGCCTTTATAATGCTGAGGTAGTTTCTTTTACCCCTAGTTTCTTCAGCATTTTTAATATGAATGGGTGCTGAATTTGATCCAAGGCCTTTTCTGAATTTACTGAGATGATCATATGATTTTTGTACTTAATTCTATGTATGTGGTGAATTACATTTATTGATTCATGTATGTTGACTCAACCTTGCATCCCAGAGATGAAACACACTCAATCATAGTATATTATCTTCCTAATGTGTTTAGTGTAGTTTGGTAACATTTTATGAAGTATTTTTGCTTCTATGTTGATCAGGAATATTTGGCCTGTAGTTTTCTTTCCTGGATATGCCTCTCTCTGGTTTTGGTATCAAGGTTATACTGGCTTCAAATAATGTATTTGGGAAAGTTCTGTCCCTTTTAATGTCATGGAATAATCTGAGAAACACTGGTGTTAGTTCTTCTAAAGGTGTAGTAGAAATAAGCTGAGAATCCATAGTCCCTAGTTTTCCTTTATTGGAAGGCTTTTAATTGCTGTTGCAATCATTACTTGATAGGTTCAATCCAGGCAGGTCACAGGTTTCTAGATATCTGTCAATGTCTTCCAGATTTTTCAGATTATTGTAGTATGTACTCTCAAAATAGTTTTTTTTAAAAAAAAAATATTTATTTTTTAGTTGTAGGCAGACAGAATATCTTTATTTTATTTTTACGTGGTGCTGAAGATCGAACCCAGTGCCTCATGCATGCTAGGCGAGCACGCTACCACTGCGCCACAACCCCAGCCCCTCAAAATAGTTTCTAATGAATCTCTGGATACCAAAAGTGCATGGTGACATATCCTTTTTATTTTCTAATTTTGTTTATTTGGGTGGTCTCTCTTTTTGTTAAGACTAGATAAGAGTTTATCAATCTTAATCTTTCTGAAGAAACAACTCTTTGTTGCATTGATATTCTGTATTTTTATAATTATTAATTTCATGAATATTGGCTCTAATCTTAAATAGTTTCCTGCTTTCTAACGGTTTTGCATTAGTTTGCTCTTCCTTTTCTAAGGCCTTGAGGTGGAGCATCAGCTTATTTATGTGGGATCCATTGATTAAATGTAGGCATTAACGCTAGAAGTTTTCTGCGTAGAACCGCTTTCAAACTGTTCCAGAGATTTTGATATGTTTTATCTTTGTTCTCATTTGCTTTGAAGAAGAACTCCAATTCTTCTCTCACTTCTGTGATCCATTCCTCATTTGAAAGAGTATTCTTCAATCTCCATGTGTTTGTGTGGTTTCTATTATTTTTCATGCTGTTGATTTCTAGTGTCATTAATTATGATCTGATACACAGGATTATATCAAATTTTTAAAAAATTTACTAACAAATATTTGCATTGTGACTCAGAATATGATCCATTTTGGAAAAATTTCCATGAACTGCAGAGAAAAAAGTAAAGTCAGCTATTCCGGGGTGAAATATTCTGTGCACATCTTCTGATATCCATTTGATATACAGTATAATTTAGGTCAGAAATATCCTTATTGATTTTATGTTTGGATAATCTATTTGTGGTAAGGTTGTGTCCAAACCACTGCATATTATTCTATTAGCAAGTATCTGGGATTTAATGTCAAGGAGTATTTTTTTAAATATTTTTTTTTAGTTGTAGATGGACACACAATAGATTTATCTTTATGTGGTGCTGAGGATCGAACCCAGTGCCTTTCACTTGTGAGGCAAGTGCTCTACCACTGAGCTACAGCCCCAGCCCAAGGAGTATTTTTTTAATGCAATGAGGTATACTAACATTTGGGTCATCCATATTTACTATCCATAGCTTCTTGTTGAATTGTTCCCTTTACCAGCGTGCAGTAATCTTGTCTCTTATACTTTTTGCTTGCAATGTGCATTGTCAGGTATGAGAATAGCTACTCCTGCTTGTTTTTGGACTCCATTTGCATGAAATATATTTTTCCATCATTTTACTTTCAGTCTACAGGTGTCTTGCAAACAGGGTATAGTTGGATTGTTTTTTAATTCATTACGAAAATCCATGCCTTTTCATTGGTGAGTTTAGATCACTTAAATCCAAATCCAGGGTTTTTATGGATATGTGTTTGCCACTTCCTCCATTTAGGTTTGTCTGCCATATTTAATTCTGTCTTGATTTTCATTTAGTTGGTTGCTTTTCTAGTGATCTTCATCTATTTAGGAGATTTGAGGTTTGTTTCTGTGTTTCTCCATGTTAAATATATCTTTGAGTGTTCTTTGTAGTGCACACTGGTCAAATTCTTTTAGTTTATCCTTGTCACAAAGTTTTTATTTCTGCATTGGTTTTGAAAGACAGCTTTGCTGGACATAACAATCTTGACTGACACTGTTTAGGTTTACAGATTGGAATATCTTATTCCAGGGACTCCTGGATTTTAGGGACTGAGTTGAGAAGTCGAAGTGAGCCTTATTGGTTTGTCTCTAAATATGAACTAATTCATTTCTCTTACAGTTTTTAATATTTCCCCCTCATTTTCCATGTTAGGCATTTAGATTGTGATGTATCTTGGAGAGGTTCTGTTTTGATCTTGTCTGTTTGTGGTCTTATATGCTTCCTATATGTGGATGCTTCTCTCATTTCTAATATGGGGTAAATTTTGTGTTACTATCTTATTGAAGATTACTGAAGATGTTTTTAAGCCTGTGTCTCCATATTCTCTTCTATCCCAATGATTTTTTTTTTTTTTTGGTACCAGGGATTAAACTCAGGGGCAGTCGACCACTGAGCCACATCCCCAGCCCTATTTTTTTTGTATTTTTATGTAGAGACAGGGTCTCACTGAGTTGTTTAGCGCCTCACCACTGCTGAGGCTGGCTTTGAACTCGCAATTCTCCTGTCTCAGCCTCCCAAAGTGCTGGGATTACAAGCGTGAGCCATCACGCCTGGCCCAATGATTTTTTTTTTTTTTTTTTTATGAATTAAGCCACTAGGCAAGGCTTTATTGGAAGGCGAGCCCTCGGAGCAGATCCCCCGTCCATCAGAGCGGGTTGGGAGAAATGGCGTCGGAGATTCTGTGCATAGAGAATTTCAAGAAAACCCGGTCAGGAAGGGGAGGGGTTGGGTACAGGAAGAGAAGGCCATAGTCCTTCCTAATGGGTCAGGAAAACTCGCTGATTGACAGGAGGCGTGTCCACTAGTGACGTCACATCTGGCTTGCAGCTCCGCTGACCAGCTTCCTTATTTGGGCATCTTGGACCCTGACCAAACCTGACATCCTGGCCTTTTTGGTAATATAGGACAGCAGATTCTGTCTGACTGCTTTGAGTGGGATTAGGGGCGTCGAGAGATGGGGGTGCGGCCAGGGCATTGGTCAGGCAGGGAGGCAGGGAGCATCTGGTTGTCAGTCATGTTGTTTGAATGTAGAAACATCATCTGTGGGTAGGAACAGAAGCTTGGGAGAGATTACTGATTAGCAGAAAAAGAAGGGGGCGGCTGCCAAGAAATTTTGAATTTGGTGGGAGTCCAGCACGATGGGAGTTTAAGGCTGGTCTATTCTGTAATGAAATTTGTTTAAGTTTTTTTTTAAAGTAGCGGTTACTGCATAAACAAGTCCTCTTGCCTTAGCCCAGAGGAAGTGAATGGGGGCCAAGGAGAGCCCTATTATTACCAATAGAAATATGGCCCTTTTTTGTCCTAGAAAGGGAAGTGGTAACAAGTCATGGTAATTCAGCCTCATTGTACAGTTAAGTAAGAAGGCTGGACAGGACAAGGCATGTAAACATAGTATTTAGTTTTTAATGTCACAGATGTCCATCTTTATTTTAAATGCCCAGGAACGGCTGTGTTCTTGGTTTTGCTAGGTGTTTAAGATGAAGCAAGTCAAATTGACTTCTGTTCTTACCTATTGTAAAGAGTCACTTTTTTTCCTGGGAGGCATCCTTGAGGAATTTGAAGGCAGCACGTTAGCTGCTAGTGCCATCTGCGTTAGGACAGGTCGAGGTCTGGCGAGGTATGATGCTGATGCTGCTGATGCGGCTTCCCCCGGGAAGCCTGAGGGACAGTTTCCCTTCTTCTGCGACCTTCCTCTTCATTGTATGGCATTTGATTGGCTCTTCAATTCTCTAATGGTCTCAGTAATCTCCCTGATCGAGAGGTTCTGCGGCCCAGAGATGTAGAGCACTTCAGAGAAGTTTCTTCTGCGGCCCAGAGATGTAGAGCGCTTCAGAGAAGTTTCTCCACTCCTTGGATTTAGGTTGACTCAAAGGGCAAAAGCCAAATACTGGTTTTTTGGCCCTTTAATTTAATTTTAGTTTTTAAGTCTTGATCTTAAACACTCAGTAAGCCAATCTCACCAGTTATAAAGTAAGGGTACTGGGCTTTAATTT